>CM050173.1:34442677-34450177 GCA_027410445.1 Discoglossus pictus | reverse complement strand
TATGCCAGTGAATGGGCAATAAATAAACATGCTCACAGTGACAAGAGTAGAGTGAGCATCTCGCCTTCCCGTCATTAGTCTTGACTTTATTTCAGATATTACTGGTTTTTTTTTTTTTTGCTTTTTTTTTTTTTTTTAAATCAATGACTATTAACAGATTAGCTTAGAAAGAGCTTCCTAAATTTTAAGCATTCTATTGTCTTTTAATTGACTTTCAAGAGACTTCTTTTCTATGGTGGTGTTCAAGCTTTTCATAAATGTAATCTCTATACAATATGCAATCAGTTATTTTAAACTGATTTATTTGACTGTCCACGGGATATTTGACAAGTAGTTGTTAAAAGTAATAGGAGGAGTTACCTGGTGCCAATTAACTAGGCAATTAAATGCATTTCTTGTTGTGTTTTCTCTTTAGTATACATATATATGCAAATTTATTTTTTTGAATGAAGCACCATCTTTTCAGATGTTTGATACAGATGTGGAAGAAATCAGTTGCTATATAATTAGCACTGAGCCTATCTACGATTCTGTAGAAATCGCAGTATAGGGTATAACAAGTATTGCGTAAAGTATAGCATGGCAGAATGAAGTATAAAAGAGAGAGAAAGCAGGAACTTGAATTCTAGCACCAAATGTAGAAAAATATACATGTTCTCTTAGGATTGGATCCGTTTACTTTAAATTACTAACCCATCTACAGTATAGTAATTTTGAAATTACAATTAAATGAGAACTGGCATTTAAGCACATTTCCTGTTTTAGGAATGCTTCTAATTTTTTTTAAATATATGTTTTTCATTCTGTATATATGTTAATACATATTTTTAACAAAACAGAATTGATCTTCGCCCTAAACACAACAGTCTTCCCTGATTAGTTTTGTTTCTATGAAACAGACTGGTCCTTTTTATTGTGTGGTGTGGCTGCAGCAGCCATATTGTCAGTTTTTTGCAGCATGTACGCAGTATTATTATTATTATTATCTTTATTTGTAACGCGCCAACATGTTCCGTAGGCTGTACCGGGGTTGAGTACAAAATTAACACCTTTATAAAGAAGAGAGAGTTCTGTTTTTGAGCATAAAATCTAATGTATATAATGCTTGTTTTCAAGGCAGTGACACACGATTGAAAACTCGCAAACTTACAATCTACGGGTAGATGCATTTGTTACTGGCATAGTTATTGTTATAAGTGATGAAGTCAAGTTGTACCACCAGTGCCTGATAGTGCTGCTGATGGACTCCAGAGTTAGGTGATTATTTAAAGAAATGTTTGGGTTGCCTGGTGGTCCAGTGGTTGGGATTTGGTGCTTTTACTGCTACGACCTGGTTTGATTCCAGTCAGGGAACCAAGAGGTCACACCACCCTGAAGCCATGCAGGGGTGGGTCTGGTTAGTACTTGGGTGGGAGACCACCTAGGAATACTGTGAGCTCGATGCTGTGGCCCACTGGAGAAGGACCTACCAACCCATTCCAGTATCTCTGCTATGAATACCAAGTGGATCAGCATGGTGTGTTGCATTCCATGAGGTCACTGAGAGTCGGACACAACTGAGCGACAAAGACACATATATATATATATATATATATATATATATATGTTCTTTATGGTGTCCATAAACATGACTTTGCAGGCATTGACCCACTCCTCTACAGTATCAGATTTGGCATCCTGCCTTGGTACAAGATCTGTATGGCTAGATTGGCTTTGTACATGACCGGCTTGGCTGATCAAAATGATACAGCAAGAGGGTGGAGCTATGAGCTGTTTTTGCTCAAATGTATTTTTTTTTTGCTCAAATATAATTTTTCTTGACTTTAAAGACAATGATCTTAAAAAAAAAACGTACAACAAAAACGTTTTTGTATTGTATTAAATATATATCTAAGTTTCCCTTTTTTTCCCTTTTTATCTAACACAAGCTTCTTATATCAGACACACATTACACGGAGTCATTCTATACACACACAGATTTATTTTATTTAAAATTAAAACTTGTTTCCCACCCCCCCAGAGCTGCTTACCTAGACACCTGGTACCTACCAATAGAAACATTGAATTTGGGTACAGATTTTAACCCTTTACCAGCCTTCAAGCAGTACCAGCACAATGTAGAGATCTACAGATCAGTGTCTGGCTCCTCCTGTTTCCTTGTGCAGGGGACTACACATTCCATTATTCCTTCCTGCACAAACTCCTATCATATATTAATACAATGTATTAGCTGCCTGTGATTGGCCCAAAAAAATAGGGGCCAATTTTCTGCTAATTTTAGAAGGGATTTCCGGGGGTGTTAATGCTGAAAATCAACTGCAACTGCTAAGCATAATAATGTTTATTTTGGTATGTTTTCATGCAAAAAATGTTTTCATACACTACTGATTCTCCTCTCAGGTGCATGCATAACCCAACATATAATTTTAAATGGTCTCTTCATAGTATGATAAAAATTAACATTCTTAGTTCTGGTAGGACTGGTTTTGAGCTCCAGTTAACCTGTTTATTGTATTATGACACTTCCGATTTGTTCCAGAGGGATTTTTCTGAGCGGTACATCTAATTTTTAGGTTCATACTCTGTACAACATCTCACAGTCACTGTGAAAGGGATCACTCACAACTTTCTTTTTTCTTCTTATTGCCGAATATAAATACCGAAATGTGTTTAACATCTGGAAGCCTCTGCACATTGTACGTAGACTTCAGGGATATGGAGAGGACAAGTGTTGTGTATTTACTGATAGAAGTGTGAAGGGCTCATTATAGGATCACGGTGTACAAAATATATGGCCTTTTGACTAACTAAACTAGATAATGCGCAAAATGTTTTTAGAAAGTAAAATAAAAATAAGCACAATCTTTAAATTCTGAATTTTCTATGCAGTTATTGTTTTCGGTAGACTCCCATTTTCTTTACTAGCCTGCTTCTTGTAGTTTCTTCTCAACAGGTCATGTCGTTGTAAACTAATGAGTTTTGCCATAGGCATAATGGGAGTCTTAGATGCCACAATCCCATGCTCTTACATTCAAAGTCTCCTCTCCTTCTCTCCAGGAAGTATATTGCAAAAACTAAAATGGTAGATCCCAAAGTGGCTTAATTGCATACAAGTTATAAATTAGTGGCCGCATTTTTTTACACCACTCCGCCCCCGGCTTCTTAGTTTTTGGATAGCCAGATGCATTGTGGGTAATCTTCTATTATTCTTAAGTGATCTGGCAGCTGGAGTTATTGTGGGTAATCCCATGCAAGATTACCCATGATGCCACGTGATCTGGTAGCATGCAGCTCTAAACACCAATGGTTAAAAATTACAGGGGCATTCATAGAATTTATATTTCTCTGGTGCCTCGGCTGAAATGTATGCAAATTATTTAATTACCCAGGTGTCCTTTATCTACAAATGTAATACCCAATGCCATCAATAATAAAATTAAAGACAACACCATAACATTGTCTCCCACCCCAATGGCTACTAGTGAGTTAATGGACAAGAAATCTACACAATAGGAATGCAGCATCTACAACTGTTCAGTTGCAGTAATGGAAAGCTCATTATTTTGCAGGCTCCTATCCTGCTGGGAAAGTAACAGCCAAAAACAACTGACAAAATAAAATGGATGCATGCAGTAAAAATATTTTTCTGGTCTAAAAATGCAAAGCCTCTGTTTATTTTTATTTTATAACTTTCTAAAACATTTTGGGGTTCCCTGGTGGACCAGTGGTTAGGATTCGGTGCTTTCATCGCTGCAAACGGGGGTCAATTCCAATCAGGGAACCAAGTGGTCACACCACCCTAGAGCCATGCAGAGTTGGGTGTGGTCAGTACTTGGATGGGAGACCACCTAGGAATACCAGGAGCTCAGGGCAGGATTAACCATTAAGCAAAATAAGCACGTGCTTAGGGCATCAATGGAAGGGGGCACCACAGAAATTTGAATTAATTCGCTTTAATTCGCTTAATTCGCTTTTTTTGTTTGAAAATTATAACATGGTTTGAATAGGCATTTAGCTTTTTTTTTAAATGGGATTTAGGCATAAAAAGTGAAATTTATAACATGTAATGAATAGGAATTTAGCTTTTTTTGTGGGTATCTGATCAAATACTTTGTAATTAAAGTGGATGTATACAAAAATAAACATTATTTTCCATCTTTCAGTAAATTTAGTTTTATTTAAAAAAAATACCATTTTATTTTATGTTTATTTTAGTTTATTATTGTTTGTTTATATTTTGAATTAAATATATGGGGGCACCAAAATCTTATAAGTGCTTAGGGCCTCTTAGGGTCTTAATCCGGCCCTGCAGGAGCTGTATTCTGTGGCCCACTGGAAAAGGGACTGGCAACCCACTCCAGTATCTCTGCCATGAATACCAAAAGTGGATCGGTATGGTGTGTTGCAGTCCCTGAGATCACAGAGAGTCGAACACGACTGAACGGCACACAAATACACACACGGCCCCTTTATCAAGATCAGTTATTGAAGAGGCCATGCATAATAAAAAGCTTGACTATAGTGGGCCTTTAACATTACATGGACAGACCCATTTCTGGCTGGCGGCTCGGCATTACACGAAATGGGTTAAACATACCGAGAGACAATGGACAACAAAAGGGCAGTGGCACTGAAGCTATCATCAGGAGAGCGGGTTTTAATCCCTCCCTGAAAACATAATTATAGGTGGCCTTTTGAACTTTGTCAATTATCTTTGTTCGTTAGCAAGTGGAGGAGAAGGCTTTGCTGGGTTAAATCTGCTGTGCTGGCAGCGTGTCCTTATTGAGTGAATTCCCATACAGTTGAACTCCTGAAGCTTGACACAGCCTGATAAAACCAGTGGAGCATGTGCAAAGGTGCTGTCATCGCCTGGATCATAGTGATTTAAAGTGCAGGCAGCATGAGCAAGCATATAACTATCGGCCCATTATACTTGCTCTCCGTCGCAAGCAGGGGACAGATGTTTGACGTCTGTTTAACAGTAATATATTAATAATGCTATGCAGAAATATTACACATTTTCGAATTACTCGTCAGTCACTGTATGTGAAATTAGTTCCATTCTGGAACGCGGCAGTTTCTCACCCATCACGCACTAATAAATTATGTTTATTTCCATATTTGGCTTATAATCAAACCGCTATATGATCTGTAATTGAAAAAAGCTAATTAATTCAAAAACTCAAAAACTCGTTACCATTTTAATATATGTTGTATTTAATATTACACTCCCTTTTTCTACTATGTTCTATACATTACATGATTAAATCGGCTTCCAGTTTTCTAATCATACACAGCAGGAGTGTCCAAGTTCGGTCCTGGTGGGTGCACACAGGCCTGGATTTGAGGATTTCCTTTCTGCGCACAGATGAGTCGATCAGCATGACTGAAGAAACAATAGTCTCACCTGGGTGCAGCAGGGAAATAATCAAATCCATCCCTGTGTGTGGCCGAACTTGGACACCCCTGCGTGTACAGTATTTACAATATGTGCTTTTGAAAATGTGCACATTGTTTTTAGAAATATTTAAAAAATCTGACCTGTTATATGTATGTTTGTGTATACCATATATATATATATATATATATATATATATATATATATATATATATATATATATATATATATTACATTTAATCGAACCTTGGCTTTACATTAAAGCTGTGTAATACAACACGCATAAGCTTAAAGGAAGCCATGTTTGATAATGGTTATGGATTGAAGAGAAAGGCATTTGTGGGCTTCCCAGAATGCAATGTAATAACAGTTTTTCTCAGAATTCTGAGCTGGAAGCAGGTTTTTTAACTTGTTTTAGACATTCAAATGTGAACACAGATGTACTATTTACTATATATATATATATATATATATATATATATATATATATATATATATATATATATATATATATAAATAAAATGTATTTATATATACTAAATAAATATTACATTTGTGTTCACATTTATATGTCTAAAACAAATTAAAAAACGTGTTTCATGCCCAGAATTCCAAGAAATACCATATGAAACATGGCTTCCCTTAAGCATATGCTCGCTGTATCATACAGCTTTGAGCAAAGCTAGGGTTGGATTATACACAAGCCAGCCATGCTCTTCCCTGTTGTTGAAGCAGCCAATCTAACAAGGCTATTGCTGTCCCCAGGAATAGTAATTCAATTAAATAGTTTATAAATTAAAAGCTAATTATTTAGCAGGAAAAATTTAAAAAATGGCAACACATATTATATTTTCTTCAAATTCAAAATAAAGTACTTTTGCATTAAGGTAATTATTATCTGTAATGGAAATATTACATTGGTAATACATTTAGAAACATACTTTTGATGGTGACATTCAGTAAATAATCACTCTGGCACTATTATTTGTAAAGTACTTATTTGAAAGTTTCTGGAAAAAAAAAATCATTAAAACATAAAAAAAAAACAGAATGTGTCCAATGTGATCTCATCAGTGAAAGCATCGCCAGCACTGGCACAGCAGCATAAATATAAGGCATGTTGTAAAGCGTGTTCCTATATCCATGTGTTAGGTTAAAGGGTAAAAAAAACATACTTTAAATGCAGCATAAACAGCTTCCTTTACTAAGAGAAGGTGGAAAAGAAGCAATATGGTAGGATCTGGCCACAATCCAGGGAGTTTGTTGCAGTCAACCAGGTTTGGCATTCTCAGGCTAGGCAAAACAATATGTAATTAGATGTATGTAAAATGATTTGCTATCTCCTGTGTATGTTCTTGGTTCCCATAACGTTTTGCAATTTCTTTCTGTAGCAATCCTACAGTGATATGGGAAGGCCTATCTGGCTCCAGGTTGCTGAGTCTGCCTACAGATTCTCTTTGGGTTCAATTGCTGGAGGTGAGTGATAAGTCTGTGCTCTGTTCTCAAGGTCGGGTTAACGTAATATTATCTCAGTATACCAGCCCAGATCAGCGAAGGTGCACTGCATTGTTCTACTGTATGGAGCAGGGCTATGTAAAGTGCTCTTTCTTTTTGCCCACGATCAGAAGACCCGCCAGTGGCACCTCTGGCTCCAGACAGTCTTCAGAGCAAAACTTTCATAATAATATAGGACTTCCGGATACAGTACGAACAGTTCACAGTAATTATTCTTGATGGCACTGATGCACGGAGAGTAGAGTTAGATGAAAGGCAGAAGTAAAACAAAGAGATTTTTCTCAAAATAAAATTCAAATTAAACCAACATAGCAAAGCCACTAATTTATTTTAATTGGCAATGTCTTGACCTATGGCATTTCTTTGTAATAATTTGTTTCTTGGTTAATACAACTAAGGAAATAGCAAAAGAATGTCTTCATTATTATCTGTTAAAATACAAATATTTTAGCAAAATAAATATTTAAACAGAGAATGCAACTTCAGAGCGTTTACACATTTACAGTTTTAGTTGACTTTGCTAGTGAAGTGTTTGTAATACTTAAAATACTCAGTCGTGACCGACTACATGACCTCATGGACAACAC
>CM050173.1:34415926-34442584 GCA_027410445.1 Discoglossus pictus | reverse complement strand
CTATATGCCCCCCCCCCCCCCCCCCCCCCCCCCCCCCCCCCCCCCCCCCCCCCCCCCCCCCCCCCCCCCCCCCCCCCCCCCCCCCCCCCCCCAGTTCCTACACCCATGCCTTGAGCCCTATCAGGAATAAACAAGTTGTGGTGAGTGGCATGCACTGCTTCTTTAGTCACATTAATGATTAAATGGCCACTTTTGCCAACATCTAATGTTAGACAGGAAAACAAAATTAACTTTCTGCATTCATTAACTTTCGAATACAAATATATTGTACTACAGTGTTCCATTTTCTTCTCTCCGCCTATTCTGTTGCAACTTTCTCCGGAGAGTGTGCTCTTGTTTACTAATGAGTATTGCATTATACGTAATGTAAGCAAGGGCGATTGCAAATACTACTTTTCCATTGTGCACATAGAAACTTCCCACTTCAGCGTGATACCAAATATAATAAATCAGAAACTCTGGTTTTGTTTTACATTTTTAAAACAATTCTTAATTTTTTTAAGCCTAGTTCTTCAAATTGGTATATTTTTAATACATGACCACAGAGGTCCTTTACATATGTCTTGACGAACCATTGCTTTGTGGTGCCTTGCAGGCACTTTTGGCTCTGAAGGGGTTCATTGCTTATAGAAGATAAAAGGGGAGTGAGATGCTTTGTGACTTGTCTCCTTCACAATATACAGTGGGCGTTCTTTCAATACGGTTCAGAGACCAGGGTGGGAGGAGCAGTTTCTTTGTATTCTCTTCAACTCCCCTTGCAACTAATAACTACCTTTCTGCAACATAGAAGCCTTTTAAATTACAGACAGGGGGTTGGAAACGAAGGCTCTTGCATTAGTGATTGGATGGGTTCCTTCTGGTAAATGTTAACAGAACTATCATCCTTCTCATGTCTTGGCTCTGGCATGTCAGGGATTTGTTATTTATATTCATGTAGAGTGGGAAGTGAAAATCAATATTCACAGTCTTATGATTTGTGTACATCTCTCTTAAAACTACTGTACCACTTAGTCATAAGTTAAGCAAAGTTGCTAAACGATAATTAATTCAGTATAGCCAAGAACCATGTCTGTGTTATCAGAGACAGAAGACTCTATATGTTTGTGATCTTGCTGTTACATAGAAATATGGAATATCACAGGCCTATTTAAGGAGCCATGAAATTCACCAATACTACCCTAAATCATGAAACAGAGCTTAAAAAAAAAATCATTATTTTGTTTATTAAAGTTGATACATATTCACCATTTATTTATCTTAGTTGATCTTGAATCAGTCCTAGTTAACAACAGCGTAAGAACTTCCAACACCTGGTAGGTTCTGCAAGGACCGAAAATCACAAACACACTCAGATGGCAATACACAATATTTGTTGCAGTCAAAAAGTATTCCGCTTATTCATTTAAGTTTTTTAGACATCTAACATCAAAGGGAAATAATTGTTGGATTTATTATTGCAGATAATTATTTAGCTTGCAATTTATGGTCATTCAGGACCTGAAAAAATGTGTCTATATGTTCAATGAATTGAGCAGTGCAAAAAACATCTGCTTAGACTACGGGTAAATGAACAGTATTAAATGTCACAAAAAGTACCAGCAGTATTTTAAAACAATTATGAAGCTGTGAAAGGAGCATTACATTAAAACTTTGTTTTACATATTTTCTGTTTGGTTTTAATAACTTT
The DNA here is from genome assembly GCA_027410445.1 of Discoglossus pictus. Lineage (NCBI taxonomy): Eukaryota > Metazoa > Chordata > Amphibia > Anura > Alytidae > Discoglossus > Discoglossus pictus. The sequence continues at coordinate 34,440,897 of CM050173.1, read as the reverse complement.
TCCTGATGGGTGACTTAAAAGCATTAATAGTCATTTAATGTGAATATCAGTTGTAGATTCACCTAGTAGGATACTATGGGAGGGTGGTCTAATCTCACTAGTAATAAAATCTTATAGATTAATAACTATAGCCCATTGCTTTGCATATAATAATGTGATATCTAATTTAATAAAATCACTCTGTATGGGAGTCTTACTAAAATATATTATTGCAATGCAAAGACATTTCTGACATTAATTTGGTGTTATGTCTATTGCCGGGTTTACTAAGGTTTGATCCCTCCATTAATGTCATGATATAAATCAGCTTTGACAAGGTCATTCATTAAAAATATTGTCAGCCTTGCCAGTATATATGCAAATGAGTATTAAGTGCTTAATTATGTATTCACTTTTTCTGCATTATTCTCTAGGATCATGAAATTTAAGAGACTGCTCTATTGGTCTTGAAGCAAAAACATGAGATTGGAGATACCTTTTTTAAAATACGGTCTTGTTTGGCTATTATAAAAAATAGGTGACTTAAAAGCATTTAAATGAAGCAAAATGTGTGGCATATTGCACTGGAAGACCATCAATAAATATTTGCCAACTGTCAACCGTACTTGCTGAACTAATGTCAGAGCTTATAATAGCAGCAAGAGTTCATGCCTACATTTTAATTTTCTTTTCTGACCAGATTAAGTCTGCTTTAATATTTTCTTTTCTGACCTATGCAAGCGAAACTCTGTTTCTGTGTTCCTCTTTCGACAATGTTTTTATATACATTTTTTAAACTACCTGGCTTAATTAATTTCATCCTCCTTAATGTAATTCTTGAAGAGAAAAGGAACCTCTGAGTAACAGATTCATACCTTCTGGAAACTCCCCTTGCCTTTCTGTTTCCTCTCATGTAGGATGCCATGTTTTGACCTAAGGCTAAATTCACAGCGGAGGAGCTTCATACTACCAGTGTCTCACGCTGCTAGCAAGCAGAAAGGGACATGCAGTGTTTCTGCTTGTAGCAGCATTTTAATAATAGTGTGGGAGTGGCAGGAGGTCATTGTTGTGAAACATGGCACCCTACATGAGTTAGAACAGGAAGACAGAGGGGTTCCAGATGATAAGTATCTATTACTCTGGGGGCTTCTGAGAGAAGTAAGTGATGCCTACATTTTATCACACTATTACATTGAGGAGGATACAATTAATTCAATCACCTAGGATAAATATTTATAGAAAACTATAAAGAAAAACATTAGAAAACAGAACACAGTACCAAAATTATCCCTGAACTGAAGCTTACTAGTGGGATGACTTGACCATCGCTCTGTTTTCCTTTGGGAGCCTGGATCAGTTGAGGAAGAATATGTTGTAAACTGGAATAAACTTAAAAATGCAGATTCAAATCCAAAACAAAATCTTTATATTAAAGGCAAGTTACTTTAACTTAAAGACCTAAATAAAGTCACGAATCTTAAAGTGTTTTTTTTATTTGATTACTTAAAGCACCACTGCACTTTGTTACATATTTCACAAATATGTGAAGTTTTCTCAAACATGAAACAATAGCAGCTGTATAAGCCATTCCCATGAAAGCTTTTTTAGAGACTTTTTGTAGACTATATTTTATATGGAAGGTTTTAATTTGGCTTCACCACTTCCTGATAGCTTTGAGCCTGAGGGAGGGGATTTAGAGTTTCACATTTCCATATAATACTAATCTCACAAATGCCCATCCTCACAGTCTTAGAGAGGGGCTGAAAAATATCAAAACTTTTATGAATATCGTGTCCATCAATCTGTAACCTGGGGGTTGGGAAGGAGATTTAAACCTGAGGAAACCAGACAGTCCTCCTACACATAATCCACAATACATAATTTTTGTTGGCAAGCTCACCCAATAAACGTAATTATCTAAGACACTTAATACTAAAGGAAGCTTGAGTGGATGTGACCACACATGTAAAAACAACAATAATAACACATCCTGATGCTGAAAGTATGACAATGTTGGTGTGATATGGGCTAAGAAAGTCCTGTTTGTACTTCAGTGTTATACAGTGTTTTATTGCTACTAATATTAAAGTATATTGCACAGATGATACTGCAGTAGATCTGTAGTGAGAAAAGAACAGACTCATTGCCACTGAAATGACTTACTATTGAAATATAGTTAAAGGAAAGGCTCCTAAAGTTTGTATCTCTATGAAGGTTTTCTTCCCAAGCTTCTACAATCAGTCTGGCTCCCAAGTGTTAAATGTTTATGTCCTCTCCTGGTTAAATATACACTGTTGTCTAGTGGTGGGCAACAGGCGACCTGGGGGCCGCATGCAGGTCCCAGCCTGTTTTATGGAAAGAACTAAAATTAACTATCGCCTATATATTTGTAGAATTATAAAATGATCTGTAATATGCAAATAAAATGAGTCTTGTCAATCTCCAATATTGTCTTATATAAAAACACTGCCTATGCTATGTGTCAATTTTCAAGGTTTCTTACTACTCAAAGACACTTGTCTGCATTATAAAAGTGCAGATAGCAGTTCACTGGGTGGCACTAAGCTAATCTCAGCCATCTAATTGTCAATAAACGTATATTCACAGATAGGGGGAGATATTAAAAGACAAGAAGAGATTGCCAAGAGAACATATATTTGCATAGATAAGTAATAAAATGTTTTACTTTACTAAAAAAGCCTTTGCTCATTATTAATGATTGTTTCTTAAAATAAAATATAAAAATATCGGAATGTAGTGTTTCTTTAATTTCTTTTAAAGGATATGGAAATGGATGTGGCTTCTTCTCTGTAATTACTGAATATATTTAATGGGGAAATGGTTCAATATATTTAAAATATACAGAAATAAGCAAGTCATTTCTCAGTATCAGAGTTAGTTTCTATGATGTTCTCCAACTCTATATGTAGGATATAATACAGAGGATTATCGCTACAAATCGACCACGCAGAGATCAAGATCTTAAAACATTTTATAGAATCATATTTCAAATTGTTTTACCTGACTCTGGAACCAATAGGAAGTTATATTCTAATTGTGTTTAAAGTTATTTAATGAGTGCATCTGTGCAGTCAGTGCCTTTTTTGTTTTTAGTTGGTAACACGTAAAATTATATTTAAGCGCCTCCATCAAAGTTAATTTCAACAAGGCAGTTTGTGTTCAGCCTGTCTTACAAGGATAGATGGACTGTTTCTTTTTGATGGGGAGAGTGCCAAGATGGAAATTTGCTTTCTGTCATCACCTTTGACTTTTTCTACCTTTGTGGGAGTCTCACAAATATCTACATAAGGAATGTTCTCAAATATTAAAGAATGCATTCCACCGTTCCATTGAAGTAACAAGTAAGACCTAGATGGTTTCTTTATTCTTTGTCCTGATAGATTTAGTGACATCTTGATAAATGGCTTCAATATAAAGTAAGACTAGCAAGTGGGAATTCAAATAACTGGTTTATTTGTTGGTATAATAGGTAAAGCCAAGTGTGTAACAATCTAATTTTTATTGGATATGTGTTTCAACAATGGACCAATATATTAAAAATAAAAATAAACATATGAGGCTCTGTTTTTTATTTTGGAAAGTTGATCGTATTTTTATCTATCTATCTATCTATCTATCTATCTATCTATCTATCTATCTATCTATCTATCTATCTATCTATCTATCTGTCTATCTATCCTTATATCTATCTATCTATCCTATCTTATCTATCCTTATATCTAGCTATCTATCCTATCTAGCCTTATATCTATCCTTTAAAAAAAAAAATAATATCTAATAAACAGGCAGACTCACAATTGTACTGAGGCCCAGATTTATGAATGCATTTGGCATATTGATTATTTTCAACCCTCTTGTATATACCAGCAGATTTAACAAGCAGCGTATATGGATTAATCAATAGCAAACACATTTCTATTAAGTGGCGAGTTGCTTGCCATAATTGATTACATATGTAGTAAAGGTTTGTATGCAAAGAGTATCTAGTAATAGTTTTCAGTGCTAGGTGTATGTAAATACATAAATTAAATTAAAAAAATGTACTACTACCACTATTACTAATAACAATAATACTAGAATAAGTAATATATAATAACACTATCATTTGATATTCATATAACAACAATCAACTTACAACTTAATAGAAATGTGTTCGCTATTGATTAATTTATATATACGCTGCTTGTTAAATCTGCTGGTCTCCGTGATTAACAAAAGTGGCGTAAATAGACGGTTTGAAAATAATCAATACGCCAAAATGCACAACGTATATGCCTTGCTCTATTTAATTACAGGAGCTTAAGAAAAGAAATAGCTCAAACGTGTTCAAGAATATTATTGCGGGTGTACAACAGGCATTCCTAAGCTGTTCACCACCCATTGTGCTCTGTGAATTAGATGCACACATTTTCTGTCTTATTGAATGGCACATAATTGTGTATATTGCCTGTTGTAGTGGATGGTGTATTCCAATACGCTGCTTGATAAATCTTGGCATAAACCATTTGGTCTAGGATAGGCCCTGATGTAGTTGGTAGAAAAACATTTTAGAACCTTATACAGGTATTGTGTCTCAGTGGCACCCTTTATAAATGTATGGTGTCCAGTGGTACACTAATAAAGGTGGTACCATTAATAAAGGTATTCTGTCTCAGTGGAACCCTTTATATGTATATGGTGCCTCATTGATACGCTTTAAATATATAGTGGTGATACCATTTTATAAATGTACAGTATTGCCATTCTAGAAGTATTGTACTTTCTAAAAGTATATTGTCACAGTTGTACTCATGATACAGGTATGGTGCTCAAATCCTCTATAATAATGTATGGCATGTCAGTGAGTTATAAATGTACATTGCTTCAATGCAACGGCATCAAAGTGATACCTGTTAAACAGGCATGGTGTCTTAGTGATGAAATAAAATAAGGTCAAACAATGATAAATTAGCCTATAAGTAAACCTTTAAAAATACGACAGATGCCGTTGTTCAAAAATAACTAATAAACAAAAATGACATTAGCACTATATATATAGGCAAAAAAATATATATATTATTAATACCGTGATATTAAACAACACAGAAAACATCCTTTAGTTAACAATCTGAGATCTAATAAAACTAAGTGGCCCTGGTCCTTGTGTGAAAATGTATATACATAATTCAGATGCACAGAGACATAAAAAGGGGAAATATGTTGTACAACGTCACACAGTGTCTTAGTGATACCTTTTATTAAAAGGACATGGAAGGTTTCTGGATTTCACAAGGAATATAATATTCATGTGTATCTATTTACTTTTTTATACTTTATTTTATTAAGAAGTGCTTAAAAGCTCAGATTTTTCTGCATACAATCATACAATTTTTACCAGTTTGGGTCTGCCCTCTGTAGCTCCCCTGGTTTTCTTGACTTGGCATCATCAGTGCTCATTTAAACTAACTGTCTGAAGTGTTAATGTTCAAAGCCTATTTTATTTATTTCTATAGAGTATTTTTTAATTTAATTTTGCACATGTCAATATACAATGTAAAATAAGACACAAGAGATTTCATGCACTTGGATTTGTTATAGAAAATGCCCTGCTTCAGTACAGACTAGGGAACAGCAACTACCTCTGTTCAAAATAACATTTACATACCTTAGGGCCATCCGTAATCACAGGAGAAACCCTAGACAAATTATTATTTTTTTCCATGTGGTAAAACATAGAAACTTTTTTTCACCCACCAAACATCTGTTCGGGTTAGGGGCACACATGCTCTGAAATTGGTTGTGTCTCTCGTTATTGACCCTATTTTTCAAATTTTGATAAAACATTTTTGAACTTCTTATACCATATGTTCTTCTGATGCTAATGGCTATAAATTATGCACATTTTTAATCAGTTTATGAAGTTAAGGGAAACCACCATAAGGCTAGATTTAAACAGAAAAAAAAAATACATATGTTGGACACGGGAGGCAACCATGATATTTGCAGAAGTGTGTAGGTTTGAGGGAGGTGTTTATATTACTGGAGAACAGGGATTGCATGTATTGATGCAAGCTTACCTGTCTCTACTAGGCAAGAGAAGATGGTTGGTGTTCATTTCCAATTTAATCTAAAATGTCCTATTCAACTCTACCCTTCTCCCCCGCCCAATATAACTTAATTTAATACTTCATGACCTGGATATGTATGGATAATGGGGCATAACAGAATTATTTAGTTATATCAATGCGGGAAGTGTTCAGAGTAATGCATGATTTGATGTTGGAAGGTGGAAGATTTAGGGGCAATCTGAGAGAGCACCACTTTACAGAAGGTAGGACATAAGTGGAACAGTCTTTGAGTGTACGTGATACAGAGTCAGTCTTTGAGTGGACGTGGTACAGAGTCAGTCTTTGGATGGACGTGGTACAGAGTCAGTCTTTGGATGGACGTGGTACAGAGTCAGTCTTTGAGTGGACGTGGTACAGAGTCAGTCTTTGGATGGACGTGGTACAGAGTCGGTCTTTGAGTGGACGTGGTACAGAGTCAGTCTTTGGATGGACGTGGTACAGAGTCAGTCTTTGGATGGACGTGGTACAGAGTCAGTCTTTGGATGGACGTGGTACAGAGTCAGTCTTTGGGTGGACGTGGTACAGAGTCGGTCTTTGAGTGGACGTGGTACAGAGTCAAACAATGTCAAGGAATTTAAGCATGCCTGGAATAAACATAAGACTTACGGTAATTAAGCAAAACTTTTGAATAGATAGACACAGGATTTTCAGAAATTCTGTTTTTCTTAAAAAAAATTGTTTTTTGCGTGACTTATGCAACTACTAATGTTGTTAGTTGTTGTTACATATTTCACAAAAAGTAGTTCTCCTTGAACTACAGAAATACTTTAATCTGTTTTGTTTCCAGCCTTGCCTGAGGAGAGATATGTGGTACATAAATGGATGTCCAAGTGTCCACTTTTAGCATCTCACCTAGTTCTATTTTAACAGATTGAATATGATGATAAAGTTAACATTTTGCTTCTTTCTATACAGTTTTTTTGTTTGACTCTTATACAGAATAAGAAAAAACAATGACACAAGTGAGTGCAAACTCGAGACACTTCACCCTGAACTGACTCTGTCCTTGGTGTGTCTCTGTTTTGGTTTTGCTTATACAAATAAGCCTTAGTCTCTACTTAAGAGAGCTCACTAGGCATAGGGAGATCAACAGCACCTCACTGGTGAAAGCGGAGATGTATTTCTGGGGTTAGGGTTCTCTGGTGGTCCAGTGTTTAGGATTTGGTGCTTTCACCACTGCGACCTGGGTTCGATTCCCAGTCAGGGAACCAAGAGGTCACATCACCCTGAAGCTGAGCAGGGTTGGGCCTGGTCAGTACTTGGATGGGAGACTTCCTAGGAAAACCAGGCGTTGTATGCAGTGGCCCACTGGAGAAGTAACTGGCAACTCTTTCCAGTATCTCTGTCATGAATACCAAGTGGATCAGCCTGACCATGGGCATAAAGATATCCTGTGTGTTACAGTCCATGAGGTCACGGATAGTTGGAAATGACTGAACGACAAATAAAAAGAACCGTCTGGTTGGTTGTTTTTTTCATGCAAATGTGAATTGCTTAGCCAGTTTGTTTTTGGGTACTGTCATATTCTACAAGAAATTCCCCTCTAATGTCATTTCAGAAGCTTTCTGACAAGGTCAGTCAGTCACTCCCTTGTTTCTCTGTGTAGAGGCTAGATCATCTGAAGTTCCTAGAGATGGTGGAGATGCAGTCCAAAGCCACATCAACATCAAAATATAATTTAAGATCAATGGCATATATTGGTTGTATGCTTTCCCAGGCCAATTCAAAGCGTGTGCAATCCCAGTTTCTGATTCCTCCTCCCATTCCCAGGTTCCTACCATAAAATTACCAGCTATACAATAAAAATGTCATTGCTTGGCCATCTATAGGCTTTGGTCTATTTCTTCTGGCATAGACAGAAATACACTATATAGTTTAAATATTACACCTTTAATTTATTACCTTTTTTATATGCAGCTTACCTGCATGTACATCTACTATTTTGCTTTCTGCTTATCTTTTTCCTCAAATGATAGGAGGCCTGAATAAGATGAAACTACTATCTGCACAATGGAAACGTGACCGCAAGCGTATTCACTTATAGTTTCACTTATAAAAAGTAAAATGTTTAACTGCTGTTTTTCTTTTTTTGTTGCTTTTCTAAAATATATTTGTTATCAAGGTTAGCACTTCAAAAATATGTATAGAAATAATGTGAAGACAGTAGTCCTTTAAGATGTCAGCTTCCCTTTAAAAGAACATCAGAACAACCATAGTCTACACTTCTCATTTTTGTATACATTCAGACTTATTAAATTGCGATTCAGTAAATTTAAAAGGGCTCTATTTAAGCACACAGCATATTTTATTTACAGAGGTTTTTAGTTAATGAAGACCTTGCTTTTGGATAGAAGTTCACTAACTAAAAACTTCTGTAAAAAAATATGCTCTGTGCTTAAATAGAGTCCTTTTAAATTTACCGAATCGCAATTTAATAAGGCTGATTGTGTTCAGATATACAATTGGAAACACATGAGATACCATGCAGAATCACAACTATTTCATGAATAATTGAGTGGTATGAAATTATTTATTATTATATAACACTTATTAAAAGTGTTTTAAACTATTTTTATCTTTTATTCCATATTCTGTTGCTCTGTACAGGGGACAAGGACAAGGAAGAATACAATAATAACAAACTGCAGAAAATGGAGGGCCCTGTGTTGAACTATTAGATGATTTATGATAACATAGGTCCCAGGTTTATGACCGCATTAGTAGAAAGATTAATTACAATACAGATTTAAACATAAAGGTACAAGAGCAATATGGGGGCCCTATCCTGAGCATGTCTAGGATACTTGATACTTTCGTCCAAAGTCCTGTGTAGCCAATGGCTGCAGCTCCCATTCTTGTATACTAAAGGAAAAATACATTAAATAGGATCTAGACCTCATCAATACTAATAATAAAATATTATTTATAAGTGAGATTTTGAGATTCTACTATTCATTCAATGAGTAGAGTAGCACTACATGCTTCCCCCATACCTAGTGCAGGAGCCAGCACCACTTGACCTCATAGATCAATACTAAGTTACTGGCCGAGCTCTCTGCATTAGAAGATGCTGCATGGAGATTTATAGCTTCATAACCACTCGCCTCACACAGTATCATGAGCTGAGGGAAGAGAGGCCAACATGGCAATCCCATAGACTTGAAAAACAAAACGCAATCATTTGTAAGTTTACATAATTGGGTAATAAAGTTTTTTTTTCATGTTAGGCGCCACTTATACTTTTACATGGCCATGACTTCAATCCTTACTCTTTCCTGTCTATGTACAAGAGGAGAAATAGAGATTTTTTTTTCTTCATTCATCCCAAATACCTGTATTTTATCTATACTTTACTCTAACAATTCTAGATTATTCACATTATTAGTACTTTATTATTAATAACATTATGTATTATTTGTAGAGTGCCAGCAGATTTCCTAGTGCTAGGACACAATAAATATAAGGATAACATATATTTATACATTTGAAAACAGTACAATTAAGACCGCACATTTGTACATATACACTGGTACAGGAGGCAATGTAAGAGTTTTCAGTGTAAGGAGGTAAAACGGGTGGTAGACATAAGGTGGGGGGTGTGCTTAGTGAATAGATATTACAATAGATAGCCTTGTTTGACTTTAATAGTTGAGTTGAGGAGGTAAATGGTATGCTTCTCTGAACAAGTGGGGGTTTAGAGAAATTTGAATTACTGAAGACTATGTGGGGGGTGATAGGCGCATATCATGGACAGAGCAGAAAGGATTTGTATTGTGTTTGGAGACTTTGGTAGAGATATATGGAGAAGTTGAGGGCTTTATAAATTAGACTTAGGGTTTTGAATGTTATCTTTAATATGATAGGGAGCCACTATAGAGACCGACCAAGGGGAGCAGCAGAAGTTAGGTATGAGGGAGCCTGTCAGAAGCTTTCAGGAAAGATTGAAGTGGGCAAAGGAAGTTGAGTGGAAGGCTGTAAAGATGGAATTGCCATTGTCAAGCCAGGACATGATAGGGTCTTGGTAGCGTTGTGCATGAGGAAGAGAGAGATTTTGGAGCTCTGTGATCAAAAGTTCAAGAGGCAGCACAAGAGCCAACCAAACTGAATTCAAAGCTGAGCAGTTACATTCCTGTCAAAGTTTTTATGGCAATAAAAAGCAAGTTCTAGAACTTTTACACATATATTTGAACTGATATAAGAAAACTCTTTCATAAAAGAGAAACTTGTTTTTAGGTGAAACCTGGTCCATTAGTTCCTTAAGTGATAATACTGTATACAATATACAATAAGTGATAATATACACTATCAAATAATAATATGCACTGTTTAGTACATTTTGCAAGTCCTTTATATTTATAAAAGGGAAGTTTTCCTAAGCCATTGACCAGTTGATTTATTTGATGTTGTTTTTAATCTGAAATATTTAGTGTGAATTTTTAGAGGAAATCACCCTGTGTTTCTTTTTTTATTTCCAGTTCAATTTGTTTAACACACATTTGCACGTTTATCTTCTTTACAGGTCTGCTACCACAGCTTGTAGGTGTTGCTCCTGAGAAAGCCATTAAACTGACGGTACGTGTGTAACATGCAAATGCATCACAGAGTGCACGATAATGTCTGTACAGTGCTTAAAGTAGCATTATAATGCTCCAACACTCTAGAGTGCTGTAGTAAAAGAAGCATTTATTATTCTAAAAAAAATATTAATATTAATTTCCATGTAAAATTGTGATGTGAAAAATATACTCTCAAGATTTTAGGATTTTACATATTAAGTCATATATGGCATTCCCCCAGTCTTCATTAAGTCCTAAAACTTGATAAATCTAACCTCAAGTAAAAAATAGTACTCACAAATTTAATAAATGACATTATTAAACAAAAAAAGCCAACTAACATTCCGTAGCATTGTCTGAAGAGGTAAGTGCACCTTGTGGTCCAGTATTGTGTGCAATCACTTGTAGTAAACACGTCACATTGCCTGGGCGGAATTGTGGTCAAATCTTCCTTATAAAAATGCTTCAGCTCACCAGTGTTTTAGGACATTTCTCAATGCCTTTCTTTCTTTGGATCTTGTCACAGCTTCCCAATGGAGTGAGGTCTAGACTGTGACATGGCCATGCAAAATGTGTGCTTTTTAAAAAAAATCCAGTCATAGATTTAATGGTTTGTTGTGCGTCATTGCCTTGTTGCATGATCGCCTTTACTTTCAGCTAAGCTTTAGCTGTTGGACAGATGATCTGTCATTTCTGATGTGCTGATATAGAGATAAACTTATCATAGACCCAATGTTTGTGAAGGGTCCAGATTCTTCATGTGATAGACAGTGTTTGGCCATAATGCAAATCAACATGATTGTCAGAAACCAAACTCCGCTGCGTCCTCGTCTTTATAGAGGAAATTGTTCCAGAGGTCTTGTGGTTCATTCAGGTGCTTTATTGCAAATATAATCCATGCCGCGGTGTTCTTTTTGGATAGAAAGATTTTTGCTTGGCTTCATTTCCAATGAACGCCATACTCAGTAGGTATTTTCCTAATGGTAGAATAATTAACTCTGTTTTACATACCGCCAAAGATTATTTTTAGATTCAGAGTTCTTTACGATCTTCAGAGACACTCAACTTTTTTTCATTTGTTCCACTATTTTTCTCACTCTGGAATGATTAACTTAATTTTCTTTGGAAATTGCTTTATTACGCTTCTTAGATTAATGAGCTGCAACAATCCTTTGTCTGTGACTGCCCCAGATATATTTTGATGAAGGCATAATGTATTACCTCAAACCTGAATGCTTCAGACTAAACTGACAAAGTTTTGGATTTTATACGCAGGTGGTAGCACTTCATGATGGACACTTAATCATCACACTTGTTCTAATTAGCTTCTTACTGATATGGATGCTGGTAGGGGGGCACTTATTTTTTTCACACAAGGCTTTTGAATGTTGTTTGATTTCTTTGTTCACCAAATAAACACAAAACAATATGTTTTGTGTTACTTGATTGGACTTTGTGAGATATATGTTAACATGTAAACCCGTAGACTTTTAAGAGGGTGTACTTTTTCACATCACTGTTTGTGCATACTGGCTATTATGTATCAAACTAGACGTGCTTCTGAACAAAATGTTTTTGGAAAGTAAGATAAATAAGTACAGCTTTTATTTTTTTTAACTATTATATGAAATTATGCAACTGGACAGACAATTTTGTTTCTCTTTATTTCTTTGTTAAAATAAGAAACAGAATGAAATGAAGACTAAATGCAACTGCTTCTGTTGAAATGTATATTCTTTAATGCCATTAGATATAAGTATGATTAAACTAAAATCTTACCTTGGCTTAAAAAACAACTATATATTAACAAGGCAATGGCTACCCCAATAAAGAGTAATTTCATATAATAGATAATATTTAAAGACAGTATATTTTTGCTTTATTGAATATTTCCTTTGGGTAACAATATTGATGGCAAATAATACAAAGCTATACAATAGATGTCCTCTATATAAATGTTTTGTTTATATGTTTAGGTTAACGATTTTGTCAGAGACAAATTTACGCAAAGAGATGGCTCCATTCCCTTTCTTGCTGAAATAATGGCTGGCGGCTGCGTAAGTATCTTTTTTTTCTTATTTAGTTATTGTGATCTATGGACCATAGCACGCCAGACACATGTTCTGTTTGGTTGTGCTTATCCATAAGGTTATCTTGGCAAATATACTGAACCTTTCTGTTCTGACCTGCCTATCTTGCGAGATACATGGTATAGCTCACAGCTTCATTGAAGTACACAAGCCCCTCCACCCTGACAAAGTAACGATCCAGAAGTGTTAAATATATTTTTTTGTATAACTGTGGTAATATGTCATGGGTTTTACATAGGTCAGGCAATAAAATGTAGTGTGTTTTATTATTATATTAGGACTATTATCCTCTCATAGGTTCCAGTATTGCTTAGGGTGTGTTTATTTTGATACAAACAAACAGGATAAACGTTATTCATCTAAAATACATATACTTGTACATTTACAAATTATTTGTGGAATGTATGTATAACACTAATATTGTTACTTTTGTGAGTGCCAATATCTGAATTTAATATTTAAAGAATGCACCTAGGAATGTACGTGCCTCGTTTGATGTAAAATTCCATGTTCAGGTTCATGTGAGTTAGGCTGAGTTATCAAGCTAATGTAACAATATATTTCATATCTTATGCTTGTATTAATGTAATATAAATGTGGTGCTATTAAAGGGACTTGGATACTGTAATTAGGTGGATTAATCACTTTTATTTTCTTCAGTTTAATTGTCATATAAATATTACACTTCATTTATTTATGACACCTCCAGAGAAACAGATTCTCAGCTTCTGATGCCTCCCTGCTTTCTTCCTGTTTACACTCATGCAGGCTGACATCAATGTGGCCACGCCCATAGGAAAAAGCTTCACATAACCATTTCTCATGCTCTTGCAAGCAGCCAGTAACATGTTATGGTTTCTGAGTGTGATGATAGTAACATGCTATGGTTTCTGAGTGTGATGATAGTAACATGCTGTGGTTTCAGAGTGTGATGATAGTAACAGTAACATGCTATGGTTTCTGAGTGTGATGATAGTAACATGATATGGTTTCTGAGTGTTATGATAGTAACATTCTGTGGTTTCTGAGTGTGATGATAGTAACATGCTATGGTTTCTGAGTGTGATGATAGTAGCATGCTGTAGTTTCCGAGTGTGATGATAGTAACATGATATGGTTTCTGAGTGTGATGATAGTAACATGCTATGGTTTCTGAGTGTTATGATAGTAACATTCTGTGGTTTCTGAGTGTGATGATAGTAACATGCTATGGTTTCTGAGTGTGATGATAGTAGCATGCTGTAGTTTCCGAGTGTGATGATAGTAACATGCTATGGTTTCTGAGTGTGATGATAGTAACATGCTGTGGTTTCTGAGTGTGATGATAGTAACATGCTATGGTTTCTGGGTGTATGCTATGGTTTCCGAGTGTGATGATAGTAACATGCTATGGTTTCCGAGTGTGATGATAGTAACATGATATGGTTTCTGAGTGTGTTGATAGTAACATGCTATGGTTTCTGAGTGTGTTGATAGTAACATGATATGGTTTCTGAGTGTGTTGATAGTAACATGCTATGGTTTCTGAGTGTGATGATAGTAACATGATATGGTTTCCGAGTGTGATGATAGTAACATGCTATGGTTTCCGAGTGTGATGATAGTAACATGTTGTGGTTTCTGGGTGTGATGATAGTAACATGCTATGGTTTCCGAGTGTGATGATAGTAACATGTTGTGGTTTCTGAGTGGGATGATAGTAACATGCTGTGGTTTCCAAGTGTGATGATAGTAACATGCTATGGTTTCTGAGTGTGATGATAGTAACATGCTATGGTTTCTGAGTTTGATGATAGTAACATGCTATGGTTTCTGAGTGTGTTGATAGTAACATGCTATGGTTTCTGAGTGTGATGATAGTAACATGCTATGGTTTCTGAGTGTGATGATAGTAACATGCTATGGTTTCTGAGTGTGATGATAGTAACATGCTATGGTTTCCGAGTGTGATGATAGTAACATGCTATGGTTTCCGAGTGTGATGATAGTAACATGCTATGGTTTCTGAGTGTGATGATAGTAACATGCTATGGTTTCTGAGTGTGATGATAGTAACATGCTATGGTTTCTGAGTGTGATGATAGTAACATGCTATGGTTTCTGAGTGTGATGATAGTAACATGCTATGGTTTCTGAGTGTGATGATAGTAACATGCTGTGGTTTCCGAGTGTGATGATAGTAACATGATATGGTTTCTGAGTGTGATGATAGTAACATGATATGGTTTCTGAGTGTGATGATAGTAACATGCTGTGGTTTCCGAGTGTGATGATGGTAACATGCTGTGGTTTCCGAGTGTGATGATAGTAAAATGTTGTGGTTTCTGAGTGTGATGATAGTAACATGCTGTGGTTTCCGAGTGTGATGATAGTAACATGCTGTGGTTTCCGAGTGTGATGATAGTAACATGTTGTGGTTTCTGAGTGTGATGATAGTAACATGCTGTGGTTTCCGAGTGTGATGATAGTAACATGCTATGGTTTCTGAGTGTGATGATAGTAACATGCTATGGTTTCTGGGTGTGATGATGGTAACATGCTATGGTTTCTGAGTGTGATGATAGTAACATGCTATGGTTTCTGGGTGTGATGATAGTAACATGCTGTGGTTTCTGAGTGTGATGATAGTAACATGCTATGGTTTCTGGGTGTGATGATGGTAACATGCTATGGTTTCTGAGTGTGATGATAGTAACATGCTATGGTTTCTGGGTGTGATGATAGTAACATGCTGTGGTTTCTGAGTGTGATGATAGTAACATGCTATGGTTTCTGAGTGTGATAGTAACATGATATGTTTTCTGAGTGTGATGATAGTAACATGCTATGGTTTCTGAGTGTGATGATAGTAACATGCAATGGTTTCTGAGTGTGATGATAGTAACATGCTATGGTTTCTGGGTGTGATGATAGTAACATGCTGTGGTTTCCGAGTGTGATGATAGTAACATGCTATGGTTTCTGAGTGTGATGATAGTAACATGCTATGGTTTCTGGGTGTGATGATAGTAACATGCTGTGGTTTCCGAGTGTGATGATAGTAACATGATATGGTTTCCGAGTGTGATGATAGTAACATGTTGTGGTTTCTGAGTGTGATGATAGTAACATGCTGTGGTTTCCGAGTGTGATGATAGTAACATGCTATGGTTTCTGAGTGTGATGATAGTAACATGCAATGGTTTCTGAGTGTGATGATAGTAACATGCTATGTTTTCTGAGTGTGATGATAGTAACATGCTGTGGTTTCCGAGTGTGATGATAGTAACATGCTATGGTTTCTGAGTGTGATGATAGTAACATGCTATGGTTTCTGGGTGTGATGATAGTAACATGCTGTGGTTTCCGAGTGTGATGATAGTAACATGATATGGTTTCCGAGTGTGATGATAGTAACATGTTGTGGTTTCTGAGTGTGATGATAGTAACATGCTGTGGTTTCCGAGTGTGATGATAGTAACATGCTATGGTTTCTGAGTGTGATGATAGTAACATGCTATGGTTTCTGGGTGTGCTGATGGTAACATGCTATGGTTTCTGAGTGTGATGATAGTAACATGCTATGGTTTCTGAGTGTGATGATAGTAACATGCTATGGTTTCTGGGTGTGCTGATGGTAACATGCTATGGTTTCTGGGTGTGATGATAGTAACATGCTGTGGTTTCTGAGTGTGATGATAGTAACATGCTATGGTTTCTGAGTGTGATAGTAACATGATATGTTTTCTGAGTGTGATGATAGTAACATGCTGTGGTTTCCGAGTGTGATGATAGTAACATGATATGGTTTCTGAGTGTGATGATAGTAACATGCTATGGTTTCTGAGTGTGATGATGCCCTGATTGTGTAAAGCTCCTTACCTGTCGGCGTGGTCTCATGATAAAATGAATTAAATGCATGTCTTTCGGTCAATAGTTTTGAGAAAATAAAGTTTTTTTTTTCTTGGGGCAAGATTAGACAGACTAGATGGTCCACATTCTGATCTGATATTAGAATCTGTTGCTATATGTCTTTCCCTGTTGCCCTCTGCTTTTGTTCTCCCTCTACTTTTCGCATAAACTATCGACTTCTTCCCTTATCCTTTTTTCTTTCTCTTACTGACTCTTACTCCTAAATGTTTTTGCTCTCACTACTAAATTGCAAAAGCTCTCTATTTATTAGCATTTTTAAATGGATGATGACATCAAAATTGTACTCAACACTATGATATATGCAATATGTGTGAACACCGAGTCTTCCAATTTACAGGATGATCAGGAATTTCCGTAAGCACGATGATATATGATTATAGAGTGGTGTAAGGTCTGTTGCGAATATCCATAAATACCAGTACCGCCTACTGTGTTCTAGTTTGTGATATTTATATCAATGTGTAAGAGTAGACATCAAAAGCCATACAGTACCCTGCCTCAACAGTTAATTGGCATAAAGTTTCATCGTTTCTGTCCTATCCTATAAAAACATATTTTAAACATTAGAAAATGTTGTATGGAAAATAGGTGACGTAATGCAGTACTGCAGCACAGGCAGTCTCCATCTCCACTCACCCTTAAACTGGCAATTTGGTTTTATTTGGTCAAGCCAATCAGAATCTATACTGTGTTCTACAAAAGTGGTTCCAACAGCTAGTCTCCAGGGAAAAAGATGGATGAGGAGAGTCTAACATTTTAAACATACCACTACCATTAGTCACAATTATAGATACATTATTATCTATACATCTACACAAATCAGTTCAAACCCATATGAAAATGTTGTGGATTTATGTGGCATTACCCTGTTCAGAATGGTTGCAACATGAGCAGTGGAAAAGTATGCAGTCCTTTCCTCAGATCCAAAAACCTCAGAACCATTGATTTACGTTACATTGCTTATGAAGAAGCCCAAATCTTTCATAAACAGATTTTGAGAACACAGGAGTATTGCTTATCCAGATTCTGCAAAATAATAAAACAATAAAGTTACTGGTCTTTTTACATGTAAGCAAAAGTGTTTTTAATGTTTAATGGTTTCTGGGTGTGATGATAGTAACATGCTATGGTTTCTGAGTGTGTTGATAGTAACATGCTATGGTTTCTGAGTGTGATGATAGTAACATGTTATGGTTTCTGAGTGTGATGATAGTAACATGTTATGGTTTCTGATTGTGTTGATAGTAACATGCTATGGTTTCTCAGTGTGATGATAGTAACATGCTATGGTTTCTGAGTGTGATGATAGCAACATGCTATGTTTTCTGAGTGTGATGATAGTAATATGCTGTGGTTTCCGAGTGTGATGATAGTAACATGTTATGGTTTCTGAGTGTGTTGATAGTAACATGCTATGGTTTCTGAGTGTGATGATAGTAACATGTTATGGTTTCTGATTGTGTTGATAGTAACATGCTATGGTTTCTCAGTGTGATGATAGTAACATTCTGTGGTTTCTGAGTGTGATGATAGTAACATGCTATGGTTTCTGAGTGTGATGATAGTAACATGCTATGGTTTCTGAGTGTGATGATAGCAACATGCTATGGTTTCTGAGTGTGATGATAGTAATATGCTGTGGTTTCCGAGTGTGATGATAGTAACATGCTATGGTTTCTGAGTGTGATGATAGTAATATGCTATGGTTTCCGAGTGTGATGATAGTAACATGCTGTGGTTTCCGAGTGTGATGATAGTAACATGCTGTGGTTTCCGAGTGTGATGATAGTAACATGATATGGTTTCCGAGTGTGATGATAGTAATATGCTGTGGTTTCCGAGTGTGATGATAGTAACATGTTATGGTTTCCGAGTGTGATGATAGTAACATGCTGTGGTTTCCGAGTGTGATGATAGTAACATGATATGGTTTCTGAGTGTGATGATAGTAACATGCTATGGTTTCTGAGTGTGATGATAGTAACATGCTATGGTTTCTGAGTGTGATGATAGTAACATGCTATGGTTTCTGAGTGTGATGATAGTAACATGCTATGGTTTCTGAGTGTGATGATAGTAACATGCTATGGTTTCTGAGTGTGATGATAGTAACATGCTGTGGTTTCCGAGTGTGATGATAGTAACATGATATGGTTTCTGAGTGTGATGATAGTAACATGCTGTGGTTTCCGAGTGTGATGATAGTAACATGATATGGTTTCTGGGTGTGATGATAGTAACATGCTATGGTTTCTGAGTGTGATGATAGTAACATGCTGTGGTTTCCGAGTGTGATGATAGTAACATGATATGGTTTCTGAGTGTGATGATAGTAACATGATATGGTTTCTGAGTGTGATGATAGTAACATGCTGTGGTTTCCGAGTGTGATGATAGTAACATGATATGGTTTCTGGGTGTGATGATAGTAACATGCTGTGGTTTCCGAGTGTGATGATAGTAACATGATATGGTTTCCGAGTGTGATGATAGTAACATGATATGGTTTCTGAGTGTGATGATAGTAACATGATATGGTTTCTGAGTGTGATGATAGTAACATGATATGGTTTCTGAGTGTGATGATAGTAACATGCTGTGGTTTCCGAGTGTGATGATAGTAACATGCTATGGTTTCTGAGTGTGATGATAGTAACATGCTGTGGTTTCTGAATGTTATGATAGTAACATGTTGTGGTTTCTGAGTGTGATGATAGTAACATGTTGTGGTTTCTGAGTGTGATGATAGTAACATGCTGTGGTTTCCGAGTGTGATGATAGTAACATGCTATGGTTTCTGAGTGTGATGATAGTAACATGCTATGGTTTCTGAGTGTGATGATAGTAACATGCTATGGTTTCTGAGTGTGATGATAGTAACATGCTATGGTTTCTGGGTGTGCTGATGGTAACATGCTATGGTTTCTGAGTGTGATGATAGTAACATGCTATGGTTTCTGGGTGTGATGATAGTAACATGCTGTGGTTTCTGAGTGTGATGATAGTAACATGCTATGGTTTCTGAGTGTGATAGTAACATGATATGTTTTCTGAGTGTGATGATAGTAACATGCTATGGTTTCTGAGTGTGATGATAGTAACATGCTGTGGTTTCCGAGTGTGATGATAGTAACATGCTGTGGTTTCCGAGTGTGATGATAGTAACATGATAGGGTTTCTGAGTGTGATGATGCCCTGATTGTGTAAAGCTCCTTACCTGTCGGCGTGGTCTCATGATAAAATGAATTAAATGCATGTCTTTCGGTCAATAGTTTTGAGAAAATAAAGTTTTTTTTTTCTTGGGGCAAGATTAGACAGACTAGATGGTCCACATTCTGATCTGATATTAGAATCTGTTGCTATATGTCTTTCCCTGTTGCCCTCTGCTTTTGTTCTCCCTCTACTTTTCGCATAAACTATCGACTTCTTCCCTTATCCTTTTTTCTTTCTCTTACTGACTCTTACTCCTAAATGTTTTTGCTCTCACTACTAAATTGCAAAAGCTCTCTATTTATTAGCATTTTTAAATGGATGATGACATCAAAATTGTACTCAACACTATGATATATGCAATATGTGTGAACACCGAGTCTTCCAATTTACAGGATGATCAGGAATTTCCGTAAGCACGATGATATATGATTATAGAGTGGTGTAAGGTCTGTTGCGAATATCCATAAATACCAGTACCGCCTACTGTGTTCTAGTTTGTGATATTTATATCAATGTGTAAGAGTAGACATCAAAAGCCATACAGTACCCTGCCTCAACAGTTAATTGGCATAAAGTTTCATCGTTTCTGTCCTATCCTATAAAAACATATTTTAAACATTAGAAAATGTTGTATGGAAAATAGGTGACGTAATGCAGTACTGCAGCACAGGCAGTCTCCATCTCCACTCACCCTTAAACTGGCAATTTGGTTTTATTTGGTCAAGCCAATCAGAATCTATACTGTGTTCTACAAAAGTGGTTCCAACAGCTAGTCTCCAGGGAAAAAGATGGATGAGGAGAGTCTAACATTTTAAACATACCACTACCATTAGTCACAATTATAGATACATTATTATCTATACATCTACACAAATCAGTTCAAACCCATATGAAAATGTTGTGGATTTATGTGGCATTACCCTGTTCAGAATGGTTGCAACATGAGCAGTGGAAAAGTATGCAGTCCTTTCCTCAGATCCAAAAACCTCAGAACCATTGATTTACGTTACATTACTTATGAAGAAGCCCAAATCTTTCATAAACAGATTTTGAGAACACAGAAGTATTGCTTATCCAGATTCTGCAAAATAATAAAACAATAAAGTTACTGGTCTTTTTACATGTAAGCAAACGTGTTTTTAATGTTTAAAACAGTAAACTTTAGACAGGTTTTGCTTTTTATTACTTTTATAAAATTTAAATTATGCTCCTTCAAATGATTGAAAAAGAAAAGGATTTGTTGCCAAGTACATTTAAGATTTATTCAAATGTAATACATTTCTGTGACACCAATCAACTTGATGTCCTTTCACGTAATAAAACTAAAGAACTGCCTCACAGCTAATAAAAAAATGAGGTTGATAGATGTCCACGGCATAGGCTTTCTGTATAAAATCTGTCCTAAATTCAAATTACTTGCTACTTACTAATAACATTTAAATCTGCATGTTTATTAAATTGCACTAAAGGGTTTTTACATTTGTTTGAAAAATATTAATTTGATGTTTTAAAAAGGGACATACAAAATCTGTAGCCTTTTTCTTCAGCTTATGAGTCTATATAATAGTGGTGGGGCCGCCTATGCTGCCCCTGGGTCCTTAAAATGACCTCACAGTGCTACCAACCTTTCTTTATTTTACCCAAAGCAAAATGGTAAAATTGCTATAGGAAAGGAATTAATTAGTAATAGAGGTATAGATAATGATGGGACGTATGTTAGATTACAGTTGGAAATTTGCTACCATTTAAGAATTGTAATGGACTGTGTATTGTTGTAGAGTAGCATGCTCTTCCACTCCAGAGAACAGGTTGGTGGACATATGGGAAGTGCCTGAGGTTGTCCCCATGACACCTGTAGCAAACTGCTGCTTTAAGCTTTAGACCAGAGGTTCCCAAAACGTCTATCTGTTGAACACCTGGTGGTCCATGATACAACTGGGATCACGAGATAACCAAGAAACAAAATGTAAAAATACTAAATTATATACTAAATTATATAGTTTACAAGTGCCTAGGCTTTAAGTCTTTATATCACACCGCATTATTGTTGTTCTGAAGCAGGCAGAAAATTCAGTAGGTGATACTCAAAGGCCCTCAGCAGTATTCAGATGGTCAACTTTTAATTGGAAAAAGGTTTGTGAACCACTGCTTCAGATCATTAATGTTTTGGTACCAATGAGAATGTAAGTGGAAGATGGAGTGTTCTATAGAATGATTTTATAGAACTAGGTAATAAACTTAAGACAAGCTTAAGATGGTCAACTTTTAAGTGGAAACATATTTGTGAACCACTGCTTCAGATCATTAATGCATTAATGTGAACCACTGCTTCAGATCATTAATGCATTAATGTGAACCACTGCTTCAGATCATTAATGCTTTCCTAAATGTTGCCTAGGGCTGCACATTTTAAGAAGGCAGCAGGCTGCTTGAAGATGCCGGTTCAGTACCATAGAATAATGATTGCATAGTCACAGACATGTGTAATTACATTATGTCTGCATGTCAACGGAGTGCTAGGTAGAGCTTTTCCCTCCATTAGCTGGGCGAACAGTTCTTCTGCAGGAAAGGGAAGGCAGGTTTTGGTAGTAAGGGACTCTATTATTAGGAAGGTAGACAGGGGGATTTGTCACCCAGATCCCAGCAATCGAACAATTTGCTGTCTCCCGGGTGCTCGGGTTCGGTATATTATTGATCAGGTAGATAAATTATAGGGAGGGGCTGGAAATTAACCAGAGGCCTTGGTACATATTTGTACTAATGAGAAAGTAAGTGGAAGATGGAGTGTTATGTAGAATTATTTTATATAACTAGGTAATAAGCTTAAGACAAGGACCTCCAAAGTAGTATCTTTCGAGATACTACCAGTGCCACGTGCTATCCCAGGGAGACCGAATGAGCTTAGGGAGGTTAATGTGTGGCTAAAAAAAAGTGGTGCACTAAGGAGGGGTTTGGGATTTTAGAAAACTGGACTGACTTCTCACGTGGTTACAATCTCTAGAGCAGTGATGGATTGCACCATAGTAAAGAGGGAGCTGGAATGCGAGGGGATTGTATGGTAGAAGGGCTGAAGGCGTTTTTAAACTAGTAGGTGGGGGGAGGGAATACATATCAATAATGGTTAGAAAGTGTAGAGGAGGTAAGGAATGAATGACCTAGTCATGGGGGAGAGGAAGGGGGAATTAGTATAGTTAATAGGGAGGTATTGCTAAGTAACTCAAGTACATTGGAAAGCAATTAAAAACTGCAGTCTCATAACAACATAAGGCGTATTCTTGCTATTGCCAAAAGCTTGCCGGGGAAAATGGGCAAGTTAGAACAATTAGCAGTAAATGAGAAATGGGACTTAATAGGCATTACTAAAACATGGTGGGATTAATCTCATAACTGGACTGTTAAACTGGATGATTATAACCTATTTAGGAAAGATCGGGGCAATGCTAAAAGAATAATAATTTTTAAATATATTAATGGGTGGTAGGCTAGGAAGGAAGCTATAGGAACCTTACAATGTAAAACAGGCTGTCTGATAAATAGTGACCAGGCAAAGGCAAATGAGCTAAATAATTTTTTTTCTTCTGTATGTACAAGGGAGGTACCAGTGGTTGGGTCACTGCAACAAAAATAGGCTACACTAACCAGATAATGGAATACATCCAAGGGTACTGATTGAACTCGGTTCTGTAATATCCAAATCATTATATCTAGTTTTTAAAGACTCACTCCCCACAAGGTCGATACCAGATGACTGGAGAAAAGCAGATGTGATACCTATATTTAAGAAGGGAGCAAGAGCAAATCCAGGAGATTATAGACCTGTAAGCCTCACTTCTGTAGTGGGGAAGCTTATAGAAGGGTTAATAAGGGATAGTATACAAGAATACTGGACAAGAATATGTCTGTTTGTAGGAACATGGATCTAGGCCACTAAGTGGATGTAGTCTTTTTGGATTTTGCAAAGGCTTTTGATACAGTGCCACGTGGAAGACTATTGTACAAACTAAGGGATGTAGGAATGGTAGTGCTTGTAGACAATCACCTACATAACAGTGCTCAGTGCCAAACAGCATCTGCAAAGGCAAGTAAGATGTTAGCATGTATTAAGGTTATATAAGCCAGGGAAGCAGATATAATTCTGCCACTTTAAAAATCCCTAATGGTGACAGCAGATTAAATAAATAGCTTTAAAAAGGGATTGGGTATATTTATGAGCGTGAGGCGCTTAATTCTGAAGTGGCCTAGAGCAACAAAAAAAACGAAATATGCCAATGATTTATAGTATGTTTTTTTCGAAATGTAGGAGTATAAACATATCTCTTAATACATACAAACCAATTTAGTATAATACATGAAATGAGTGTTTAAATATAATAGCTAAAAAAATGCAGTATTTTATGTGAGTAACCTTTTTTTCTCTACAAGTTGAAGGTGATGGCAGGTTTAGATACTTTATAAAAGGTATGGCTTCACCATGTGTGAAGAATTAGCAGTATTGAAGAATATGCAGTATTTATGGCACATTTAAGAAAGTGGTGCTGTAATTAAGACAAACCAAGATAGAAACAGAAGATAGAAACAGAAAGAAAATAGGTTAGAAGTTCTGGTATAAATGCAATAACAACATATGATTTATCAAGCTATTCATCACCTGCTGCACCTTTGGATATACTGCGTAATGGTTATGCTTGTACTGTTATAGGTAAAGGTACGAGTTTATAAAGTCTGACCATCTTTGTCTCCATCCCTAAGTGCCATAACATTATTCAATGACATTTTTAAATTGGTAGGACAGATAAAATGAAATAGTGGGAGAAAGTTTTAAAACAAGAATGACTGGAAGCTTTATGTTTTGGTGTCTTCTCACAAGTAAGTAATTCTACAAATTTTTGCCTTTAAAGGGAATCTATTTTAAATTGGTGCAAAGATAGCATCTAGTGCCCTACATGATAGCTAAAATGACTACAAAACATTTTGATAAATGCTGGAGAACATGTGAGTTTGAAGGTACATATATAAATACATTGGGTGGAGCTGTTCTAGGATACAAGATGTTTAGGATATTTATTTAGCATGTATTTCAGATATTACCGTAA
>CM050173.1:32970926-32975926 GCA_027410445.1 Discoglossus pictus | reverse complement strand
CAATGTGTAGCAGAGTACTATACATGCAACTGATTCAAACTACCCGGCACCTGCTGTTTATTTGATACATATACCTTTTTTATGCAGGAAACATATTACATGTAAAGTTATTATAAGCAATATAATTGCATTGTAAACTATTGTAATATATTAATTTGTATAGAGTATACATTTACTGACACTAAAAAGGCAGGAAAATAAGTCCAAATGAATTAAAAAATATTTATTCAATAAATTCTGAATTAATTATTGTTTATTTACATATTGTTTTTTATGGATATCTCAGAGGAAAACAACGTGGTATGTTGCTGTTTATTTTACATCTTTTAAAAACAAAAAGTCCCACATTTATACAGATTTAAAAAAATATATTGTAACGTAGAGTTACATAGAATTGTGCATATATATTTATGCCATGCAATTTATTTGTAACTTTTGCATGGAATTGTATTATTTTTTTATTTAAAAAAATAGCTGATATGAATGGGGAATATATAAATTAAATCAAGGCACATCAAACACATTAGCAGATTAATGGACCACTTTAATCGTATATTTAAAATATATTGTTTTAAACTGCATTTTAAATAGGCAAATGCCCTTTTAAAATGTAAGTTATTTTTATATATGCAATTATGCTAAAGTATAATTTACTATTACGTTTTCTGCTATAAATTGGTTTAATGCAGTGCAATTTAAAACCTATGATAGGGCTCTTGTAACTTAAACATTCATCTTGTGTGGTGGAAGATATGATCTTAACATAAATGGTGTCTGGAGCACAGCTGATAAGACTGGCTTTTGTCTCAAAGGCAAATCTATTGTCTAATTGCTTATGCAAGGGGATGTCAAATCAATTGGTTGGCAGAAAAAGTGCATGCCAGTGTGAGCCCCTGTTGTGTGTTCATTGATGGTCAGAGGTTTAATACCTGCTGGTAGATATATGATAGTAGCAGGATGTGGATATTTAGCTAAAAATACCAGATACAGAATTTGTTTTAGCACATATTATAATGAGAAGACACAGCTGCAGAATGGGTTAATCTGATCTGGTGAATATATAGTTACTGCTACCACCCTATACATTGGATGCAACATTACAGCAACACATATGTATCAGCATGAAAATGAGTAAATATTATGTACTTATGTACTTTACACATCTTGTGGCTTTTTTCTCCTATATTGAATTTTTTGGACAGGTAAGATATTTTGGAAATTGATGTGTCATTTTATTTTAAACCTTTGCCATAAAAACTGCTCTGGTAAATAAATTGGATTTATTACATTTAGACTGATGGGCTTTAGCTATTATAAAGAAAATTACAATTTGGAGACATATTGTAACAATACACAATTTGGAGACATATTGTAACAATATCTAATAATATTTGTGCCATTGTATATATATATATATATATATATATATATATATATATATATATATATATATATATATATATATATATATATATATATATAAATACATATTCACTGCTTCATTCCAGTGTTTCTGCCTGTTTTCATGTGTTCCATTTTATTATTTACCTTTTGTATAGTATAAATGGATAGTTCAGGGCTGGTAGAATATTTTTTTTTCCTTTAGGCTAAAAGTTACCACTCAACAATTATGTTTGAAATGAGACTCTCGATTACAGATTCAAAAATTCAAGTTTAATTCCAAATGACGTTTCCAATGATATAAAACTCCATCTCCTGTTGGAATGATATTAATGAGACTCCTTGGTGGCCAAGTGACAATATGTATCTGCTCTGTCCCAGTGACATCTCCTTCAGGACACAGCTTCACACAAAGCCTGGGATAGGCTAGGCAGGATCACTGGTGCGTTACTTTATCAGTTCTGCTTGCCCTACTAAATTAAAAAGATGATGAAAAAGCCCAGTGCTCCAGACACAGAAAGCACTGGTAACAAAATGCTCCATTAAACCCATACCAGATGCTATTTATAGACTTTTAGGGTAAGATTTTTTTTCCCTGAGAACAGAAAAATGAATGTAGTTTCAGTAATAAAAATGTGTAAGATTGCAGATTCTCCCTGTTTTTCATGATACTGATTTTTCTCAACACATACAATGTGTAAACAGCATCATTATAGATTTCCCAGGCAGATCATTTAGTATGTATTGCTAGAAAAATAATGGAAACCATCAGATATCGCCTTATCCTAATCAGACAGCCAGTGGTGCTTTGTGTTGGTCCCTATGGTAGTTGCATTGGCTCCTGTATGGGTAACCTATCTCACCAAAGCAGCTTTCTGATTTATTCTCCTCTAATGTCACTGCCATTAATCGTTTCCCCCAAGAGATCGCCATTTTTCAGCCAGATAAGCTTGAGAAATCTTAGCCAGTGGAAAAATCGTTTTTTTACCAAATCCACATAGCATTTTCCCATAATTCGTTAAATTATCGTTTTTCATGAAAAAAACTGCAGTAAATAATTTTATTCACTAGAAATTAAAATGAATACAGATTTCTTGCTTGACTGATCAAGTATAGCAGCCAAACCATTGTAGTAAAATGTCATATTAATATAGAAATTGTTAAAAAAAAAGGCTGAAAAATAAAATAATATGATTATTTTTAAGTCCTAAATAATGAAAATAAGCAGTTTGCAAGTAATGCACACCATTTTGGATAAAAAATTAATTCAACATAAATTGTATGGCATCCTACAGACATATGTTGGATGGTTTATGATCCAATAAACATGCTATGCTTATGAGAAAATAATCAAAAACAAAAACTACTGCTGTGAAATAAAGTGAAATATTGCCAGATATCGCTAGGATTATTCCATACATA
Organism: Discoglossus pictus; assembly: GCA_027410445.1. Taxonomy (NCBI): domain Eukaryota; kingdom Metazoa; phylum Chordata; class Amphibia; order Anura; family Alytidae; genus Discoglossus; species Discoglossus pictus. The sequence continues at coordinate 32,973,103 of CM050173.1, read as the reverse complement.
ATTCTGCAGGAGAGGGGATATAAGCAGATATGTATATTAATTTAATGTGTTATTAATTATGTCACCTTGACAGATTCTCTAATGTGAAAATAGCTGCTATTCAATAAATACATCAACCCGACTATTGGCTGCTGGGATTTATTTATGGATTTGTCTTATAAAAAGGTAAAAAAATAATATGCAGTCATTCGGTGACAAGCTTATAAATAATATTATAAACCATTTTCTTAAATACATTATTTTTAACAAAGCTTAATATCAAAGATCTTTTAAACAAATAAAAGTATATTACAAATTATATATATATATATTATAATTTCCTAAAAAATCAATCAGCTTGTAAGAAAATAAATAAAAACAGTTAATTTCTAATGCTACGTTTTTTTGTTTAACGGAATTATAATTAATTTCTGTTTTCAAATGAACAAAATAACCATTTATGATTTATTTTTTTTGTTTCAATATTTGCATTTGCTGACAAAATAGGGTCCTGCCTTATTGGGTTATTTCCACTAGGTGGCGAGAAAGTCTTTGGGAATTCAAGCCAAGAACTGTCACAGATTTTAAGGAGAAATGATTTATTGAATGAGCTTGGTTAATTTCATATATGCTATTAATTACAGCATTTCAGTGAGGATTTCGTTTTAATATAAATTATATAAGTGCAGAAATATCTCAGCTAATGTCTTATTCACAAATGAAATAACTTAAAGGGATTAATTATTTCGGAGTCAAGAACATCTACATGAGATTAAATATTTAATTCTGGAAAATCATCATATCTCCCACCTACCGCAGATCTTTAGTCCAAGCTTTTTCGTGCATCCATGAGCCACACCATACCAGGTGTCATAGGCTGAAAATAAAATGCAAAAGCAAAATATTCAAACTATGGAAATAATAGCTGCTTCATACCAGATCACTACAATTATATAAAAAATAATAATTCAATAAAGCTAATGGGTCATCTCTGTGGAAGGCTTTATGTAGTCATAGATATAGATTCCCATATGCAGAGATGTTTTAGTTGCACTGATTTATTATCGCACAATTATTATGTTTTATTATTATATACTGTGCATATTCTCTCTCTCTCTATTTATATAATTAACAAGATTGGCTGGAATATATCCATATCAAAGAGGATACAAATAAAGGTACCAGAAATGTCTCTATTGCTATTATATATCTGTACCCAGATTGGAATGAAAAATTATAAATAGTATTTATGCAAACAAGGAAGAAAAAAGCAGAACCTCCTAAATCCAATCAGATCTTCATGCGACTAGAAAAAAAATAAAAAAATAATGCAAATCAATCAAGAAAATCAATTTGCATTATTATTATCTGGTGGCATGAAGATATGATTGGATTTAGGAAGTTCTCCTTTTTTTATTCCTTGTTTATATATATATATATATATATATATATATATATATATATATATATATATATATATATAAATAAATAAATTCATATACATATATATATATATATATATTTATAAAAAAAAAATAATATATATATATATATATATATATATATATATGTATACAACTTTGCATACAACCTACTGCAGTAAAAAAATATCCAGTTAGTGCAATTCCAATTCATGTCATAGTCACATAAATGAAGAATATGACTAACCTGCCATAACACTTTTACTACACTAGTTACTGCCGATCAGTTTAGTTAATGATTTTGCTATATTACTATAAACACTGTGCTTCAAAGTTTACCTTCTGAAATATTTTGTGAGTGGAATATATGGTAGATATATACTGTAAATTATATGGACCTTAGCTCCGGTTTCTATCTATATTTTGAGTTTCATCTATACACAAAAAACAAGCAAAACTAAAAATCTATACTAATCTATACTCAATACAGAAAAAAATAAATGTAGTGTTTCAGATTTAACCCCCAGTTCTGCTTGTTCCAGACAATAGGGTGTAATCATCATCCCATCAGTGAGCCTCATCTGGATCAGGGACTGTTTAGAGATCTTGGTGCATCTCCAGTTTCACATAAACTGCCATGAAATGGGGTCAGGAAACAGTGCAGGAATTAATTGGCTGAGAAATAGTATTTGAGTAGATGATCAGGCTTGCATGGCTACATATGAGCTGGTCGCAGACTGATGCTTCACATCTGAGCATCTCCATCAGGATCCAAAG
>CM050173.1:32099264-32240827 GCA_027410445.1 Discoglossus pictus | reverse complement strand
TTCTCCAGGATAGCTTGTTTCTGAACTAACTGGATAGCCCCTTTTCTGTTGCTCTTTTGTTGAGCAGCTACAGCCTGCTTCAAGGCTTTTAACATGTCCTCCATGTTTGCGCTGTGGGTTGTCTTTTTAATCACTGAGAAAAGGTATCCACTTTTCACACAGTGTGACAAGGATGGCCATACTAGCCTGTTCCTCAGTAATATTTTGGACACCAGTGTGACCAAATTGCCTTTGGCGATTCTACCCCAATAAATAAACATCAGATACTTCTGGGCTCTTGTTTACTTTTTATTAAGCAGATAAAATACATATGAAAATTGCTTAATTTCAGCATGAAACAAAAATCTACATAAATTGACTAGCTCACAGCTTAGTTCCCTATTTAGCCCTAAAACCCTCTTTTTTGGTTCTCAGGTAAAACAGTCTTTTCGTATTTCCATGGTGGGGTGGGGTCCTGGCCCACTCACTCTCCAGGTAACCACCAACCTCCAGGGGCCCTTGATAGTACACAGGGAAAAGTCACTCATATATATCACAGTCTTTTCCCTGGGGTGACATAAAGGTAAAGCGTTCTGACCTTGAAGGTAAGCGGTGTGTCCGTCTCTTTGGTAGCTTCAGACAGTAACACAGCTCTCTCAAGCCTGGTCACACAGCAATATCCAACAGGTACTTGACACCAGGATTTCCAACAGCAGCTTTACTTTGGTATCTGTGTGAGCAAATTTTCACACAGTCTTCTCTTATAACTCTCTCTGTTAGCTGCAACTCCCAGGCTCCTCACTGGCATAGACCTTGTCTCTCTTTAGGCTACTCTCCCTGGGAATCCTCCTCAGTCTGTCATTCACTTACTTGGTGCCTTTGTAGCTTCACCTCCTGATTCTGTAGTTGCTCTGTTAGTCCATCGACTGCAAACAGCACACACTTCTTTCTGTCATCAAAAACTGGCAGCCACAGTAAAACAAGGGTTTCTCCTTCAGGTTTTGCTTTTAAAGTGCAGTATGCAGATCCACACAGGATTAGCCAGCAAGCTCCATTCTGTGGCCTGCTCGGGCTGCTAGCAGCAGCACACAGCCTGGGCCAGAGCCTAATCAGCCGCCACTCCCATCTCTGCTTTCCAGGCTGGGCGAATTAGGAGTTCTCCAGGAGTTTAACTGTCACTCCTGTCAAGAACTCTTCACACTCTATACCTGGCACCATCCTCTAGGGGCAAACGGTCACAACATACTATATATATATATATATATATATATATATATATATATATATATATATATATATAATTATTAGTCGATATATTTATATATATATATATATAGATTATATATATATATAGATTAATATTTAAACAACTATACAAAAGTACATTTTATTTGAAAGAACTCACCTAAGCTACATGAAAATAACAGTTTTTACTCCAGAAAGCTACAGACTATACATATTTTCGGGAAATGAGCAGCTTTTACATTTTAAAATCTAAAAAAAAAAATATTTCTATCAAAATACCTAATTATACCTTTTTTTATACTGCAAGAAGTAGAATAGGAAGAGGAATATACACATCTCATTGGCGAGGTTAATTATTGTATTATAAAAATTAGTCTCACCTTCCCCTCAGTGGTAGACCAAGTGAATGGAGGGACCCAGTGCAAAATCATTTGGGGCCCCCCATCTCTATATACCCCATATATTTTTGTAAAACAGCCCAATATATATGTGACAAAGTCATGCAGATGTATGGGGGAGTCCTGGAGGGCAGATATGTGAGCTTGAGGCTGGATATAGGCATTTGCCCAATCCAGCACTGCAGGTGTTAAGAAAGGCTCTGTTACGTCATAATGTGGCTGCAGCTGTGAACAGGCTGTTTAAAGTTCAGTTGCAGCTAGAGCCTAGAGAGGGGGTGTGTTGGAGCTGGGCCGGACATGTGTTGCAACTCTGAGGAAGAGTTGTAGCCTAGAGCCCAGAGGAGACAGAGAGAGCTTCCCAGAGGTGCTGCTGGAATTGTACTGGAGCGACAGGATCTGAAGCTGGAGAGAAAGATCCAGACTCAGAGAGACTAAAGTGGGGAAGCTATTTAGCAAAGACCACAGACTAGGAATCCTGAAATCCAGAGGTTAAAGGGCACTGGCGAGGAAACAATAAAAAGTATATAAACTCATTGAAGCCTCATGTGAGTTGGTGTTATAAAAATATATATCAGATAAAAGTAGAGAAGATTTGCAGTTGTTCGGATCACCCATAATGTGATCAAATTACCTTTCTATAAAAATAATGATTGTTTGCCCTCTAATAAATTAAGAGGAGGGCACATAGCAGAGGGCCCCTACCCTGCTATGGGCCCGTTGCTTTGCGCCTCCTGCAGCAGCAGTAGCTTCACCAGATTAGTGGCTCCAGATTTGTATTACATTTATGATGTCTAGTGGAAAACAAGTCCTGAGCTTCATTGCTCAACATTGCTACAGATTACATATTCCCAAGCCTAAAAATCATCTAATAGTTTTTCTTGGGGATAAGATCATGTTTTACTATTGCCCACCACTTCAATGTGTTTGAAAAATATTTAGGTTTTCTAAAATATTTAATGTATCAACAGAGATTTATTTGGTGATATTGTGGATTTACAAATGCATACATACATAAGAGAGTGGACAAAAACATCTACAACTTAAAAGTCAGAAAGAGCTTTAGATGCCAGGTAATATTACACACGAAGACATCTCACTGTGTCTACACTTACTTTATTTTTATTTTTCACTAGTTATACTACTACTTGTCTTTGCTGTGCCCCTTACCCACAGTAAGCATTGCCGATTATTAAAGGATATAATATTTATATAATACTTTATGTATTTTAATTTATTAAGAAGTGCTTGAAAGCTCTGTTTAGAAGATATTGTAGTGTTTATAAATGGGTTCATTGCCTTTTTATAGACATCTTTATTTAGATTTTACATTATATACACAGGGATGCCACCAAAGCAAAATTAATGAATAATCTACATTCATTAATCCTTATATTTTCTCTGTGTGGATTAATTCAGACACACAACATGTCACTGTCTCTTGGTAGTGTGAATTCCTTGTTTCAGGGAACATGGCCTTAAGTTACAGTTTTTAAACATAGCAACCTACATGCGATAGAATGGAACGAAGGTGGTGGGCTCCAGAAGAGAAGAGGAAGGAAAACATTAATTAAGTCACTTAGTTAAAACATGTACCGTATATACTCGAGTATAAGCTGACCCGAGTATAAGCCGAGGCACCCATTTTACTACAAAATACTGGGTAAAATGAGTGACTCGAGTATAAGCCGAGGGTGGGAAATGTGTTGCCCCCTGTATGCGTCTTGTGCCCTCTGTGTCCCCCTCTCTCTGTGTCTCTTCTCCCCTCTCCCTTCCCTGTGTCTCTTCTCCCCTCTCCCTTCCCTGTGTCTCTTCCAACCTCTTCCTTCCCTGTGTCTCTTCCCCCCTCCCTTATCACCCTCCTCAACCTCCCTCCTCATCCTCAACCTCCCTCCTCAACCCCCTCCTCAACCTTCCTCCTCAACCCCCCCATCCTCAACCCCCTCCTCAACCTTCCTCTTCAACCCCCCCATCCTCAACCCCCTCCTCAACCCCCCCATCCTCATCCTCAACCCCCCAGTGCCGGCACCCGGTATATGCTAATGACGCGGCGCGCATGTGTGACGTCACATGCGCGCCGGCGCCCGGTCAAGGAGCGGAGGCCGGAGCACAAACAGGTAAGTGAGGGGAGAGGGGGGAGGTATTTAGGGGGGTTGAGGTGGGTTTAGGTTGAGGAGGGGGGAGGGAAAAAGAAACTGGGGGGTAGAAAGACACACGGGGGTTAGAGACACACAGGGGGGTTAGAGACACACAGGGGGGTTAGAGACACACTGGGGGTTAGAGACACACAGGGTGTTAAAGACACATGGGGGGGTTGGAGAGACACGGGGGGAGAGTGACTCGAGTATAAGCCGAGGGGGCCCTTTTTTGCCTTAAAAAAAGGGCTGAAAAACTCGGCTTATACTTGAGTATATAAGGTATATATAACAAAAAAAGTTGATGTCACTAGACGAGCAGGACTGGCTCGCTAGGGAAATTCCCACAGTTAGGTTCTTGCCTCAGACGTATATAAATTCAAACATTGAACAAAAAGTCAACATTTCACAAGTCCAACATGCCAAACTTGAACTTCCCTTCCCTTGAGTCTCCTCCAAAAAGGGACCTGCCAACGATGGCTCCTCCGGAATTGTATATTGGAGAATCCAATTGTTCAGGAAGAGAGCTCCATGACTGGGACATTGAATTGAGCCAATCAAGATAGCACCTAGTTTCAATGGGAAAGCAAGAGTGTTATGGTCTCATCTGCAAGTCTTATCCCTTATCATAGTCACACTGGTGTAGACTGCATATAGGCATATCTCATCCCACAATGTGTAAATAGGAGCTGGTGGATGGAGAGGATAGCCGGTATCAGGCTGGATATGAAGCAATGGGAAAGATATCAAGTTCTTTGTCACCTCCCCCCCCCCTTCCAGTTATCCAAGTCAGCTGAAAACTCAAACATTTTGAGGCTGGTATGGCGTGGTTACTGATCCCTCTGGTGGGAGTGCCCATCAGCATTCTGGAGAGTACTGCCTATTAGGTAGAGCATTTAAAAGTTGAAAGTTTGAGTCAGGCTCCAATTAAGAAGGTAGCCATTATCACTGTTAACTTAGTACAATCAGATTGTAGTTTGTTACCACTGTGAACTCTCAACCATATAGATAGGACTTATTTTCAATCGCTGCATAATTTACCTACCGGGGCAGCAGCCTGAGACAGACATGCTGCATGTAGAGACATCAGTTGTACTATGAGAAGTCACTGGTACTCTGATGTAGCCTGGTTGGTAATGGCGGTGAGGGGGATTTTCAGGACAGTTTGTTTGCAGGCCAGAATTGAGTCGATCAATTGAAGCAGCCAAAACTTCATCAGATCAGTAAAAGAGAGCAGTAATCAGGTGCAAAACTACGGTAATAGCCTGCAGTATGTTAATAAGCCTAAGAGGGGCCTGACCAGGGGGGTACCTTAAGGGTAATCAAGAGAGGTGTGACCCGGGAAGGTTGAAAATAGCTGGTGGGATTTGGCTAGAACAATCTGAAGCTTTTGACCCGGTTGGGGTTTAGGTTTAGCAAAGGAGAATGGTGGGGTGTCTCTAGATTCCCAAGAGTTTGTGGAGTACCCCTTGCTATGGGCCCTTGGTGGGTGCTTGACACATGGCTATTACTGGAGGATGCTGGGATTGGTATGGCTTCAACATATTTACAAGGAGAGCTTTTTCTACTGCATAATCCTCATCCAGTCCCACTACATACCTAGCGTCATTCAATTTCTTTATTACAGTATGGGCTCCTCCCACAAAGCTTGTAACTTATTTTGAGGATTGGTACAAGTACCTAAAGTTGTTGTCTTGGAAGAAGCTCCTTTGCACAGGCTCTGATGTCGTACCAGACCTTCTGTTTGGCTTGGGCGGCAAATAGATGCTGCTTAGCCAGTCCAATTAGGGTTACCAGTCAGTTTCTGAAACTCAGTATGCATGGCACCACTAGAGAAGCCCCATCATTCTTCTTAACACGATATTCCCCTTCCCAAAACTCTCTTACCTACTGACCATGTAGAATATCAAATGGGGAGAACAGCATCCATTCTTGCTGGATTTTGCAGTAGGCAAAATGCAGGAGCAGAAAAAGTTTCCACAAAACTCTCTCCACAAAAGTCCTAAGCAACACCTGGGGATACCTTTAAACCTCTCACAAAAATCACTAGTTTGGGTTGATATGGTGCAAAGCAGAGGTTTATAACCCTGCAATGTTGCCATAGTTCTTGTGTCAATTTGGACATGAACTGGGTTCCCCAATCGGATAGGATCTTATTCAAACCCCCAACCTGCGTAAAGATTGTGTTTAATGCATCGGCCACAGCTTCTGCAATGATCTTGGATAAGTCTACATTTTTTGGTGAGTACATAGCATAGTCTTCCATGGTAGTATGTATCTCTTACTAGAACAATTGTGTAAGCCAGTCGGCCACCAATATCTATGGCCACCCGATGAAAAGGAGTTTATATAATCAGCAAGGACTGTAAAGGTGCCCGGGTCTTCCCTCACCACCCCAGGCACAGAAAGAGGTGTGAAACTGGGTTCTAGAGGCATATGCCCAGGGTGTCAGGGACCTAGGCAAAGGACACATTGAGGGGAACAGATCATGCTTGGGATGGAGAGGTTTGCAAGGACTCAGGCTGGATCCAAGGCACTAGAAAGAGTCATTTATCACAGTTGACTAAAGAGTCCCCTTAAGGCATACATGACTTGTTTTTGATCAATCTGAATGAAGTAGAATCCTAGGAGTAAGTTCATAATAAATTAGGCTCTCTGCTTTTATCTGAACTGTAACTATTCAAGGTAAATTATATCTTACTAGTTAATAGTTCATGTAATATGTGTGTTTAAATGCCCTTCTTCAGTTGTAAATTATAGATTCCATATTATTGTAAAATTATTGATAATGGTTGAAATGGACCATTTTATTAGCCTGTCAGTGAAAAATGTTTCCCAGGAGTGTGTTGTCTGCAGTTGGGAATCAGCTGGAGACTTTACATCTGAGCACAATGTATCACTATAGAGAGTAGAAGTACAGAGGCTTCATAGAATAACATAGTAACAAGGCAGCAACTTTATCTATACATAATTACTTATTTTACTGTAAAAATATAAATGTGTGTGTATGTATGTGTGCGTGTATGTGTGTGTATATGTATGTGTGTATTTGTGTGTGTGTGTGTATATGTATGTGTATATATTTGTGTATATGTGTGTGTTTATGTATACATGTGTGTATATGTATGTGTGTGTCAGTGACATTGTTGTGACACTATTATTTTGCTGTCAGTGGTCGCAGCCCACAAGTGGGTGTACCCATGTGGGCTGTGCAGTGAGTGAGTATGTGGGATCCAACACAACCCTGGGAGACCCACAGAGAGAGGGACAGAAACCTGAGGAGGAGACCACTGGGGGCAATAAGGGGTATGGGGACCTCCTGTGTATCACATATATAGTTGTGAGCGTACGAGTCGTTGCTCACGCTTGCGGGCTCGCGTAGCGAGCCCGCGGCCCTCGCGTAGCGAGGTCACTGGGCAAGGGCCTCAGTTGCTGGCATGGAGCGCCGAAGGCGCTCCATGCCAGCAACTGAGGCCCCTCGCGAAGCGAGGGCCTCAGTTGCTGGCGAGGTCCCTGGGCACGGGCCTCAGTTGCTGGCATGGAGCGCCGAAAGCGCTCCATGTCAGCAACTGAGGCCCCTCGCGAAGCGAGGGCCTCAGTTGCTGGCGAGGTCACTGGGCAAGGGCCTCAGTTGCTGGCATGGAGCGCCGAAGAGATCACAAGTGAGACTACAGAAAGCGCAAGTGAGACTGCTGAGAAAGTAACATAAACTGCTGAGAAAGCAAAAGAGACCGCTGGTGCAGATACAGAACCATTGCCCCGAGAGCAAGATGATGATATTAAAGTGACTGGAGTTATAAGCACAGGGCAAAAAGTAAATGGCAAGGTGTTATCTACAGGGTGCAAGCCCAGTCTCAGTATGAAGCAAGCTGATAAAGTCATTGGGGAAGAGTTGAACCCTAATAGTTGTGGAAACCTTTTGGTTAAGAGCAATGAAGAGGCCTCCATAAGAAACCTGGACAGACAAAACAACCTGTCCTTTGCTAATACTCCTGAGGTGGAGAGTACTAGAGAAAGAAAGTGCCTGACAAAGATCTCTGACCCAGAGAAAGGAGAGATCAAGTGGATGAATATAGCCACTGTTCTTACAAAGGAAGAATGTCCTAAATATGACAAAGACTCTGGAATCCTTACTAAATTAAAGATAAGGAAAAAAAGAGTCTAGAGATTGAGATGGTGAAAGATGAACCACCATCCCGGAGAGGACATGAGAAGCTCCATCTCAGGTGGCAATAAAACAAAGCACTATGGACAAGGAGAGGCAAGAGAGGAAACAAGAAAAGCAAGAGATACAGATGAACTGTGTCCCAGGGGGACTGAAAGCCTGAAGTGGAAGGCAGGCAAGTTGCTACTAAAATGAAGGGTATCGGGATGATGTCAGATTACATTTCTGAGTGGAGAAGGAAGCCTGCGTTTGAGGACAATAGAGTGCCATATAGGAAGAAGACACAGATGTCTATTTGGGATAAGCGGAAGAGTCCTCCCATGCATAAGCTGAAGAAGAAATATATGCAGAAGCCGCTGCAAAAGGGTTGACAGGAAAAGTGGGATCTCCTCACTGACTGTTGACAGGAGAAGTGAGATCTCCTCTCAGAGGATGAGCGATTTTTCTAAGTGGGAGGCACAGAGAAGTCTGAGGAGCAAGCGAAGAAATTGCAAGAGGCAGAGAGTGAAACAGCTCTGATAGCGAAGAAGTTGTTGATGCATAGTCCACAAGGGCAGATGATGAACGATCCATCTGATAAGGAGATACGGTTGGAACAGGGTGATGGATGTCTAGAAGAGACCAACTCTGATCTTCAGGACCAATATATACCAGATGCTCTGTTGAACACAGAGCCCTGCCCAAAGAAAGTTCCTATACAAGGCATAGTGAAGAAGCTTGTACACGAGAAACAGAAGGATAAAGAAAGGGTGGCGGAGTTGCCAGAGATCTACAGGGAGGACCTAAAGAAAAAGAGTGAGGAAATTCTTCAGTTGAATATACAGCCAGAGATTCAGTGTCAGCAGAGTGAACTGGATTTACAAGCTAAAGAAAAAAAAGATGCAAAGCTGGAAGCCTTGGAGGCAAAGTAAGCAGAAAAACTGAGAAAAGATGAAGAGAAGCAGTTAGAAAAGATGCATTATGGGTGAAATCTGAGAATGCTGAAAAAACAAGCTTTCTTAAAAAAACAAAAATTCGAAAGGCTTCTAAGATGTGTACTAGTCTATGGGTTGAGAGTAAGCCTGAAGTTGCTGTACCGCTAGAGATGTTCCAGCAAGATCAAACGTTTGAGAGACTCACCCTGGCAGAGATAGAGAGTCGCAGACCTTGCAGGATTGAAAGTAGTGGAACTGTGGAACACAGAAAAAACTGAAAAGAGAAAAAACTGTGAACAGTAAGAAAAATGATAAAAATTAGGTGCAAGTCAAAGAGCTAGAAACTACCCTGAGAGAAAACATGCTTGTGGAGTTTACGAAGGACCCTGTAACAGAACAGAAGCAGTAGGACCATATGAATCTGATACAACTTGGTGAGAATAATCAGCAAGACAATTGGAGCACCTGGAAGAGAGAGAGCCATGTTATCTATCCTTACAAACCACTGACCCAGGACAGATTACAGAGTAATGCAATCAGCTGTGAAGGGAAGAGAAACCACCCGAGCTGCGGTTCCATAGTGAAGGTAATGATGACCAAGTTGATGAAGATGATGTTGATGCATCGAAAGAGGGAGAATTGGAGACTCTACAGAAAGTGTTACAAAAGGGAGCCCAACAAGCTCAAGGTGTCCCAGTGTTTTTCCGAGAGTTACACCGAGAAATGGCAGGGTGTATCAAAGGAGTTGTATCAAAGGAGTTACTGAGTGATGTGAAAGAGTTCGGAAGAGAGAAAGAAGTCAACACTCATGAGATGGAGAACGCCATCAGCAGGGTTAAACAGAAGATGGTAGAGTGGAGGTCAAGGAGTGAAGAGGCCGAATTGAGGCAACTCCAATCCCAGGCTCCCGGACTGCAGATGAGCCATAAAGTGACTTGGCACAGACAAAGAGATGCCCTCTAGCCATTGACTGGCAGGAAGAATCAAAGCCAGAGAGTGAATTGGCAAACCTCAGGCCACTCTTTCATGTATGAAAGAGGGTATATCAGAGCCGCAAGAGAGGGATGAGGGTTCTGCAGGAAAAGAGAAATCAGTTGGAAAACTAGGTAACGGAAGCCTGGATTGTCTGTGATTTACCACCAGGGTAGGGACCGTATGAAAAAACACATTCCCCTACAGAAGTACGAAGAGTACTTAGCAAGGGTCCCTGGGGGAGGGCTCTCAAAGAGATGGGCGGTAGGCCTGTGCCCTAGCCGCAATGTTTTGGCAAAGACAATAAACGGGACAAAAAAGTTAGGCAGCATTTTCAAAGTGCAGTACGAACGAATAGTAATGAGACATGTTGGCAATGTTCCTAGCAACCCAAAGAAGGGAACAATAAAGTATGAGACAACTACAAGATCAGTAGCTTCAGCAGCTATAAGAAAGTCCAATTGGTGCCAAAGTGACGAGAAGAGTGTGGGCGAAAAGGATTCTTCCCAAGGCTATCTGCTACAGCTGAATGCTGGCCGTAAAGAGAAGAAGAATCCACGAGTTGCCCTCCAGGCACTGCATGATGCCTTGATGCAGTTGGCACTGGGGAGGACGGATGTGCATGATAGAGAGCTCTGGAAGGATGAACAGTTACACGGAGTACAGAGGCTCCTAAATGGCAGGTGGCGATGTTTCAATCTGGAACCACAATGCCTTCTGCATCATTTGATTGCCATGTATGACGTATATGGCCTCTTGGCACAAGCCACTCAAGACCCTATTGTTGAGCTGAGGGGGAGGGTATGTGACCGTTTGCCCCTAGAGGATGGTGCCAGGTATAGAACGTGAAAAGTTCTTGACAGGAGTGACAGTTAAACTCCTGGAGAACTCCTAATTGGCCCAGCTGTACTTCACTTTAAAGCCTGGAAAGCAGAGATGGGAGTGGCGGCTGATTCGGTTCTGGCCTAAGTGCTGTGAGCAGAGTGAGGAGTCTCTAGCCCAGGATGTGTGCTGCTGCTAGCAGCCCAAGCAGGCCACAGAATGGAGCTTGCTGGCTGATACTGTGTGGATCTGCATACTGCACTTTAAAAGCAAAACCTGAAGGAGAAACCCTTGTTTTACTGTGGCTGCCAGTTTTTGATGACAGAAAGAAGTGTGTGCTGTTTTGAAGTCGCTGGACTAACAGAGCGGTCAGAACAACTACACAGTCAGGAGGTGAAGCTACAAAGGCACCAAGTAAATGAATGACAGACTGAGGAGGATTCCCAGAAAGAGTGGCCTAAAGAGAGACAAGGTCTATGCCAGTGAGGAACCTGGGAGTTGCAGCTTACAGAGAGAGCTGTCAGCTGATTGGTCTGCTATAAGAGAAGACTGTGTGAAAGTTTGCTCACACAGATACCAAGTAAAGCTGCTGTTGGAGCAAAGCCAGCCCTGCTGTCTCAGCGAGGAAATCTTGGTGTCAAGTTCCTGTTGGATACTGCTGTGTGACCAGTCTTGAGAGAGCTGTGCTACTTTCTGAAGCTACCAGAGAGACAGACACGCCCCACCCTCCTTCAAGGTCAGAAGACTTTACCTTTATGTCACCCCAGGGAAAAGACATGCATTTCATACCTTTATCATTGTAGCAACATAGACTCAATATGGATGAGGAAAAATGGGGTTTGCGAGACTGTGTCCAGGGTAGTTCTGTTTCTCCAATTTATGCAGAAAATCCTGTCAGTAGGAGTGGCCATTTATAAGTAAACTATAATAGTGATAGCAGTCTTGAAAACAGACACACTATTAAATTATGGTACTGCCATTTGCTAAAAATGTATAATTACAAGATATCAACAAAGATTATATTTATGGAATTATATTTTCAAATGTCAAAAAGTTACAAGGCAGATGAAATTCACCCGTGCGGTAATTAGGAAGAGTGAGTTTGTATTTGGAATCACATGATGTATGCCTCAATAATTTATGCTATCAAGTAGCGGATAGATCATTGATTCTCTTGTGAGGTAATCCAGGTCATAATGTCCTTTGTTATAGGTAGTAAGTGTGTTCACAGGTTATTTTAAAAGGTAAAAATTACCAAACTGCGGAAAACATTTTGATTTTAAATTGGGAAAGATATAACAATACAGGACACTTACAAACAAAATAACAAATCGTAATTTTTTTGTTTCAGCTATTACATCACTGGTATAAATTTATATTTTTTATTATAATTAAAAGGTATGAATTCCTTGCTATTCTGTGATATTAAAATGTACAAGTTGTAAATGGTTAAATGAAATTCAGGCGTGACGCAATCATTCCAGAATATAATTGTATCTAATAGTTCCAATCAAATTACTATTCCAAAAATATGTTGACACTTTATAAATAAAGGATAATAATAACACTGGAGAATAAAATTAAGTGGTTTGAGTATAACGTATTACTTCTTGCAAGAACTTTAACAGTTATAATATAATTCATCTATCTTTAGAAATACTTGAAGGGCCATGTACCTCACTACAAGTGCTCTTCATGGTGTTAAAGCGCCCAAAATTAATTGTTAAAATTACAATAACAGCTAAAAATCAAAGGTCTTAGGTCTGTTTACAAACACACTTCTGACTGTTCCACGATTATCTGCCGACAACAAGCGATGAAGGCTCTGTGATCGCAAAGATTTATAGTTTTTCCCTGAACTTCAGGAATGTAACAGGAGATGTTAACCCCCAACTGTTGTGTTTAGCTGATTCCAGCAGTCCTTTCTCTGCTCAGATTAATTTGTGAAGGGTTAACTATCTTTCTGCTCATGCTTTCTGTTGCTGTGAGTCTGTCTGAGAGCACTGCTGGTGACTCATATAAACAGACACTTCATTTATGATTTTTTTCTGTGAAAAAAGCATGTATTTCAAAAATTCAATCCATTACACTTTGGGACATTCAATGGAAATGAGGCTATTCAAATGTATTTAAATAACTAAATTTGCCTTATAAGTTGGTGGATTGGTGTGCTTTTCCTTATTTATGAACATTATAAAAGCTATTGAAGTATCTATAAAACTACATAACATGTAGCTCACTGGTGTGTGTGTCTGTGTGTGTGAGGAACAAAGGGAGAGGAGAGAGAAAAGTACAGTTTTAGAGACAGATTCAGGAAGTGAATTTTAAAAAGCCACCTAATTCTTGAAGTGTCTGCATAATGTGTGTAACATCAATTATTGTACATACAGAAAAATGGTAAAACATTGTGAGAGAGAAGTAGAGGTGGAATAGTAGAGAGTGGAGGAATACATAACAAGGGTTGTTATACTGTCCGAATACTGACTATGCTGATCTCTGTCTTCCTAGCCATTGATTAGGCCGGGAGCTACATGACTCTGTGATCTGCATTCAGTCCTAACCTGCTTGATGCCCACCACTAGGTTTAGAGGCTTTCTCCCAAATCAGAAAAATTGCTGTTCCCTCAAGTTATCTCCTTCTCTTGTATTGATATGCTCATTGTAGGGATGGGACAGATTAAATGAAAGCCAGAACCACTTGACTAATGTATCCTATTATGCTGATCCATCCTCTGATACAGTGACCCATGCAGTACTTTTTTCAGCTCTTGCTAGCACTGGCAATGTTAACACAATTTTTGCCTGGTTCAGTTCTTATCTGCCAGGTTCCATAGCTGTGGTGTCACTGAAATATGCAACTGCTCCTTTACCACTCCCAGTTGGTGTCCCTGAAGAGTCTTCGCCTGAGCCCATGCTTTTTTCTCTCTACACATTACCATTTGAAACCCTTATCTCCTCATTTAATTTATTTTCTCACTTCTTTGAGGATGATACCCACATCTTCATCTTTTTTCTTTCATTTACTCATGATATATCTTCTCACCTCTCCTTCTACCTCACAGGCATCCAGACAGCTTTGGATAGCATCACACTTTCTCCTCATTATTCCCTCTAAAATATAAACTGGTTACTTTTCGTCTCGTGTTCCGCCACCACAAATCCCCTCTATCTAATTCCCTCACTTATCCCTACAGCTCAAAACTTTGCTGTCTGATCCTACCCTTTTTCTTAATGATTCATATAACCCTGTTTATTTGCACCTACCAATTCACTCCCTTATCTTTCATTCACATGGATCTAGGAAGATTTATCTTACATGGCATTTACTAAACTAAACCTCAATATATTTAAAATGGTTTCAGAACATGCATTCATTTCACGCTAACAAAACCAAAATGCCTCTGCACATTTATCCTTCCCATTTAACATCCAATTACACTGCACAACCAGCATTCCATCCCCCAACGTCTTCTTTCCTACTACTTTTGCATTTTCAAGTTCTCGACCCTTGTCTATAGATATCTCTACATGACCTTGCCATCCATATCTTACCTCACGGACCTACCCTGTACTTCAAGATGCTTTATATGATCAAAGTCTCCCTCTATATTCACAGTCTCATTCACACTATGTGTCCTGTCTTGTTTCCATTCTTTCTCACTCCTTTCTCTTTCACATTTGGATACAATTTAAAGGTCCAATGTAGACCTAAAATTTCTATCACACATTTAAAACGGCACATTTTAAACATTACAAAAGCTTCTTGTTGTATGAGAGATAATTGATCCATAGTGTAGAAAAAAATTATATTAAATATAGACAGGGTGGAACTGGTTTCTTGCAAGGAAAGAAATAGCATTCTTAGCACTTAGGCAGGTCAGGAGACATGTTTCTCCCACAGAGTATTCTGTGTAGTGACATGCAAACGAGGCTCAAAACATACCACCTTATTTGCCTCTAGCCCAAAGGCTTACAATACATTAAACAGCCACTTTGGTTGATTGACGTGTACTCCATGTTTAAATTCAAACCAATTTCCAACATTTGTCCATAGTAAATGAACAAAACCTATCTATTACAAGAGAAATAACAGGGCACCCTACCTTAGAAGGTATCCAGGAAGTATTCCTCACAAAGTGTTTGTCATGATTTCATTGTTTAAGGACTCATATTGCCAGTCATTTATGAATATGGCCAAGGGAGCATGACATTGTTGCATTGTGATTATGTGTTATTGTGTTGTTATATGTTGTCTGTACATGGTTATTATGTATCCTAGTTATAACATATTATAAGAGGGAAAATGTTATATAGAACATATGTGGAATTGGTAAAAATACTCTGCATAGAAGTTAGCTGCAGATCATTGCACATTCACACATACAGACCTTGGGTCAAGACAGATGTATGTACTTCAAGTAGTCCTAAGCAAACACTTGAGTTTAACATAAAGGTTTTTTCACTAGCCCGCTATGGATATCTGGTGAATTTGATCTCAAGAGCTTTGATAGCCCAAGGTTGCAAGGCAGATGGTCTGACATCACACATACACAGATGTACAGAAGGGTTTGGTATTGGAGAGTATAAATATGTTGTTTTGATCATTCAATAAAGGTTGAGAGATAGTTTTCACATATACAAGGTGTGATACTATTTGTGTGTGTTGTATCCTGACTTGGGTCGTGTTCTTGCCATGGGCCACTAGTAACCTGTATGCAGTATTCTCTGCCTGTACCTTTTGGGCCTTGCCCTCTTCAGAAGCCATCTTTTGTGGATACATGATTCTGCTGGGGTAGGTTTGAACTAGGTTCATACCAAGCACCCTTGAAGAAGTAGATTGTGACAGTGTTCATTAGTAGGAAAATAAATTGTATAAACTTATTTACCAGAATGTGGAATTTTTCACATTAAGTTACCAATGCAAAAAATACAAAGCATTCTCAGCAAAATCAAAGCTTTTTTTTCAGTATTACAAAATGCCAGCTGTGTGTAAAACCACACACACACATTATCTGCTTTGTTATACAATCCAGCAAAATTATTTCATTATCAAGCAAGACATATTCGTTACCATAAACAGTATATGGTGTCTTAGAGAAACAACACAGCAGAAGACCTGTAGTTTTATATAACTGGCATGATAGAAAACAATTAACTTTCAGAGTGGAATTTTACTGTTCATTATGCTTGAAAGACAAAGTTTAGAAGCCTGCAAGGCCACATTAAGCAGCAAGCCAAAAGAACAGCTGTCAGTTCCAGTTTTCACTGCTTGGTTGCTCTTTGGCTTACAAAGTAGGAAATACACATGTTGCTGGAGTCTTGCTTTGTTTGTGCTGTTCAGAAAAGGAGACACATTACAACCAGCTGTGCTTCCAAATGCTTACTAACCTATTACTGAGCACACAAAATGCTCTCACATCATGGAAAGCAGCTGTGAAAGTAGACATTAAAGTGACAGAAAGTTCTCATGACAGCAATCGCTTAAAACATCAGCCTCTGTTAGTAACCTGTTCTGGGGCTAGGATTTAAATGTACCATTTGCACCTTGTAAAACTATTTTTCTTAATGATTTATGCTGCACTTTTTTGCTAATGAAGTACAACAGCTTAAAGAGACATAGAACTCCAAAATCTTCTTTCATTAATTTTAAAGAGAATTAAAATGTGTTTGTGAAACCATGTATTTTGTTAATTTTCACCAGAATAATTTATTAGATGGATAGGGCACTTAGGCTGCCATCAAAATGTGACATATGATAAGAGAGTGTGGGTTAGGATTATAACTAGAGTTTCTGGTAATGGCCAGGTGATAAGTTACCAACATTTTTTGTAACAGTATATACAAGGCTATACTAAACACAATTGACCCCTGCGCAATGGATATAGTAATATCGTATGATGAATCATCTTTGACCCTATTTCCTTCATCCTTCATAAATATGGTGGTGGATCTATAATAGTATGGGCATACATCTTGTGGTAGTCACTAGCAGCCCTATTAAATTCCCTCAATGTGTAAAACCGTAGCTGGTAACATAACCCGTGAGACTTGCGGCTAGTAAATTGGCCCCATAGAGCAACCCACCAACCACTTGCGGGGTAAGGGCGAAAAAACACATGTCGAAAATTGAACTCCACGGCCGCAAATCCTTTGATCTGTCAAGCCTGTAACTGCTACGTTCCAACCACGTTATTAAATTGCAACAAATCCACTGGCGTTCAAACCCGTAACCCGCAAATGGTGCCAAAAAGCCAACCGGTACAAGAAAGGACCGGCAAGGGGGCTAAAGTCCTATCCGTAGCACTGTAAATGCAAATATAAACACACTACTGTACATATAATAAAAGGGAAAGTGATGTTAGGTATTAATATTAATAGCACAACATTCTCAAGCTCGCAAATCTGCAACAGCGCCTTTCTAAACAAATAGCAACAATATGGAAGGAAGGAGGAATGTCTTCTCAAACACTGTAAAATGTGTGTGCTTCAAGAATAAAAAAGTTACTTAATCTTAAAATAATTAAGTTGTATACAAATACCTATTGTAATAATTAACACGCACATTTAAATGTACCAATTTAAAGAACCACTGTAGTGGTTATACAACATGGCTGTACTTGATTTAATGTTTTGGACATAAGTACCTCGGCTTCTCCCCACGTCCTATCAGATAATTAGTGTGTAAAGGAGACTTGCCTTCCCTGCAATGGCTTTTGCAGACAAACTTATCTAGATCATTTTCCCAGGGTGAGGAAAGTGTCAGATCTCAGGAAGTTACAACGACAATTTTAAAAGGAAGTTTTAAAAGCTATATTGTCCTCATTCCCTTCAAATTCTGCTGGTATTGTTAAAATGTATGTAATACTAAATAAACAAACTCCACATTGTTGTTTCACGACTACAGTGGCCCTTTAAGTGAAATAAGCTTTCAATAATCTTAATTCAAGAACTTAAATGCAGCAGCTATATATAAATTATAAAAAAATGTTTTTAACCCCCCCCCCCCCCCCCCAAAAAAACCACTGGGAATCATAAAACTATATTATAGATTCTGTCACTATAAAGACATGCCACAAATTACACATTTGTCCAAAAGTCTTTGTCACAACCCTTAGCAATATGAATTAAAATAATAGACCTCACCCGATCCTCTGTTGCTGTGGACTTGCTGTGGTTTCAGATTCTGAAATGAAAAGAGATGCCAACAGTATTTTGGGCTGTAAGACAATTGACAGTATGGCGAGCTTCCAAAACTAGAAAAGATAATGCACAAAGCCAGAATAATGAATGCACAAGTGATACACGAAAGACATTACAACGTTAAAACAGATACTATACAGTACAAAGTGACATAACATTAGATTTCAGATAAAAACATGCAGTGCCTTGACTTACCTGACATAACGATGCTATTTTGCCAGCTTGCTTACTGACAGAGAGAAGGCAATAAACTGGCAGTAGATAAAGATTGAATTATTAAGCAGAATTTGAGGAGAGCAAGAGTTGTGATGAATGAATGAAATGGAGAAACAGGTAAGTGGTTAACCAGTATTTGTTTTACTGAACTGTCTTTGCTTTCAGAGCCACAGCAGAAGTTTCTCTACTCAGCAATTCAAACAATCTTCGGATTTCTAATTGTAAGAGAACTTATTTCGTAAGTTTATCAGTTTAATTGAGGATATTTTTTGTGGTAGATGTTAGCATAAAAACAGGTCACAAGCATATTTAAATTAATTATTTAACTATTTACAAAATACTGTGACAGATTATTCAAGGGGTTTATGTGAGCCATAGACTCTTCAAAGTTCTCTTTTCCAATATAACTGCAGGGGTTAGCTTTCCTGCTCAGGTAATTAGCTGTACCTGGGCAGACCTGATTTAAAATTACTCCTGGAGTATGGGAGGGGCTGCTTAAGGACTGATTGTTTGCAGTTTATCTGACCTGGAGAGAGACATACAGAGAGACAGCAGCGTGCGGGTTATGATTGCAGAACGCTTAGAGCCGAGTGCCGACAAGGAAATCTGAAGAAATATAAAGGACAGTGATCTTACAAACTATTGGACTAATTGTTTTGCTCCATCCAGGTTTGGCTAAATGAAAGCTGGTTACTGTGAAAAAACTGTTTATTGGTTATGGTAGTGATTCAGGAGAAGCTGAGGGCTGCAGGCTTGAAATTTGGCTGTGTTACATAGCTATAAAATTAGAACATGCCATGAAATACAGGCTTGAGACGCAAACCGGTAAACCATTTTTCGAATATTGGACGTGTGGTCGAGAACATGATCGATTAATCAAACTCATAGTTACAGGTTTAGATGGAGCCAATGGCAACATAGATCTTCATAATTACGTCACTGAAAAATGGAGGTTCAATTACGAGTTACGAATGACTGTTAGTACTTAGTAATATGTTGGGGTGTATTCTCTCAATCGTTTAATTTGCCTTAGGCGAAGCAGAGAATTGAAAATCATTTGGGTAGTCCAGGACTCACGGCGAGTCTCTTCTTTGTGTTTGCTAAACTAGATTTGCATTCAGGAATGTGGTAATAAAATACAAGTTTGAAGATGAACAATAGCGTTCTTAAGTTCTATGCCACTCCATACCACATAAGAGGTCAGAACAGGACAGGAGGGAGATAACCCCACCCATATATTTCTTCAATGGATTAACATGTAATGCATTTAATGCTTAAAACATGATTTGTTTTCAATATATAAAATACAATTTGGGACAAGTCTCCATGGGTGAAGATATTTGTGACAAAGAGACCAAATTTTTGTTTTCCTGTTTTCATTAAAGGTATATCTAATTTTCCCTGTTTTTAACTTTTTTCTAATCTGACACAAGCTGCTTATATCAGACATACACATTACATTGAGTCATTCCATACACATACAGGTTTATTTTATTTTAAAAAAATATTTTGTTTCCACACCCTCAAAGGTGCCTGCATAAATTAGCACAGTGCAAAAATCTGCAATGTCTAAGGTCCTTGTTTCATTGTGCAGGGGAAAAACAAGACTACATATCCCATGATGCTGCACAAAGAGATTTTCCAGATGGCCAATTACAGGCAGCTATAACATTGTTTCCAAGGCAAAATATACCGTACATTCTGTGCTAACTTTAGCAGGGATTTTCAGGGGCATTAACTCTCAAAATCAAAAGTTAGCAAACTCAAGAGATTTAGCACACTTTAGGGCAACTTTAATAATGTTAATTTTGGTATTTTTTAATGCAAAAACATATTTCCATACACTACTGATTCTCCTCTATCAAATGCATTCATAATCCATGAAACTTAAATATGCATTAAAATGCTGCACTGCCTGCTTATAATTTTCTTACTTGTGAAGAATATTTTAATGAACACCATTGCATTGAGTCCCTTTATGTGAATAGTCTAAAGCTTATATGTAATCATTCCATCATCCAGATAAATAGACTTGCATCACTTCAATAATTCTCTTATTATTTATGTTGCAGTTATTTAGATACTGTCATAGCAGTGGTTCTCAACCTTTCTAGTGCCATAACCCCTGGATAAAATTTCCCAAGTTGTGGTGACCCCTAACACTAAAATTATTTTCACACACACACATTCGGCCTGTCACACACATACACTCAGCCTTGCACACACACACTCATCCTGTGATATGACACACGCAGTCAGCCTGTCACACACATACAGTCACCCTGTTACACACATACTCCTGTCATATCACACACACACACTCAGCCTGTCACACACATACACTCAGCCTGTCACACACATACAGTCACCCTGTTACACACATACTCCTGTCATATCACACACACACACACTCACCCTGTTGCACACACACACACTCAGCCTGTCACACACATACACTCAGCCTGTCACACATACTCAGCCTGTCACACACACAAACACTCACCCTGTTACACACATACTCAGCATGTCCTATCACACACTAAGCCTGTCATACACATACTCATCCTGTCATATGACACACACAGTCTGCCTGTCAAACACGCACACTCACACTGTTACACACATACTCAGCATGTCATATCACACACACTCAGCCTGTCACACACATACATTCAGCCTGGCACACACACTCACCCTGTTACACACATACTCATCCTGTCATATCACACGCACTCACCCTCAGTCTGTCATATCACACACACTCAGCCTGTCACACATGCATCCTGTCATTTCACACACAGTCATCCTGTCATATGACACACACAGTCAGCCTGTCACACACATACACCCAGCCTGTCACACACTCACCCTGTCACACACATACTCAGTATGTCATATCACACACACTCACCCTGTCAAATGACACACAGTCAGCCTGGCACACACACTCACCCTGTTACACACATACTCATCCTGTCATATCACATGCACTCACCCTTAGTCTGTCATATCACACACACTCAGCCTGTCACACACACTGAACCAGTTACACATATACTCAGCATGTCATATCACGCACACTCAGCCTGTCACACACATACTCAGCCTGTAATATCACATGTACTCAGCCGGTCACACACTTAGGGTGTCACACACACACACTCAGCCTGGCACACACACACACTCATCCTGTCATATGACACACACGGTCTGCCTATCAAACATGCACACTCACACTGTTACACACATACTCAGCCTGTCACACACATACTCAGCCTGTCATATCCCATAGACCCAGCTTGTCACACACATACACTCAGCCTGTCACACACATACTCAGCATGTCATATCCCATAGACCCAGCTTGTCACACACATACACTCATCCTGTCAAATCACACACACTCATCCTGCCATATGACACACACAGTCAGCCTGTCACACACATACTTAGCCTGTCATATCACACACATACACA
Source organism: Discoglossus pictus (assembly GCA_027410445.1). Classification (NCBI taxonomy): domain Eukaryota; kingdom Metazoa; phylum Chordata; class Amphibia; order Anura; family Alytidae; genus Discoglossus; species Discoglossus pictus. The sequence goes on along the minus strand of CM050173.1, from coordinate 32,219,308 downwards.
ACATGTCACACACATACTCAGCCTGTTACACACATACTCAGCATGTCATATCACACACACTCACCCTGTTACACACATACTCAGCCTGTCACGCACACACAAACACATCCTGTCATATGACACACACAGTCAGCCTGTCACACACATATTCAGCCTGTCATAGAATACACACACTCAGCCTGTCACACACATACACTCAGACTGGCATACACATACTAAGACTGTCATATCACACACACACACAGTCAGCCTGTCACACATACTCAGCATGTCATATCACACACACTCACCCTGTTACACACATACTCAGCATGTCATATCACACACACTCACCCTGTTACACACATACTCAGCATGTCATATCACACACACACTCAGCCTGTCACACACATACTCAGCATGTCATATCACACACACACACAGCCTGTCACACACACACCCTGTTACACACACACTCAGCATGTCATAGCACACACACACATCCTGTCATATGACACACACACACTCAGCCTGTCACACACATATTCAGCCTGTCATAGCACACACACACACACAGCCTGTCACACACACACACACACACACACACACATACACACTCACCCTGTTACACACATACTCAGCATGTCATATCACATACACTCACCCTGTTACACACATACTCAGCATGTCATATAACACACACTCACCCTGTTACACACATACTCAGCATGTCATATCACACATACTCATCCTGTTAGACACATACTCAGCATGTCATATCACACACACTCACCCTGTTACACACATACTCAGCCTGTCATATCACACACACACTCATCCTGTTACACACATACTCAGCATGTCATATCACACACACACTCAGCCTGTCACACACATACTCAGCATGTCATATCACACACACACACAGCCTGTCACACACACACCCTGTTACACACACACTCAGCATGTCATAGCACACACACACATCCTGTCATATGACACACACACACTCAGCCTGTCACACACATATTCAGCCTGTCATAGCACACACACACACACAGCCTGTCACACACACACACACACACATACACACACTCACCCTGTTACACACATACTCAGCATGTCATATCACACATACTCATCCTGTTACACACATACTCAGCCTGTCATATCACACACTCATCCTGTTACACACATACTCAGCATGTCATATCACACACACTCACCGTCATATACATACTCAGCCTGTTATATCACATGCACTCAGCCTGTCACACACACTCATCCTGTCATATGACACACACAGTCAGCCTGTCACACACATACACTCACTCTGTTACACACATACTCAGCATGTCATATCACATTCACTCATCCTGTTACACACATACTCAGCATGTCATATCACACACACTCATCCTGTTACACACATACTCAGCATGTCATATCACACACACTCACCCTGTTACACACATACTCAGCATGTCATATCACACACACTCACCCTGTTACACACACACTCAGCATGTCATATCACACACACTCACCCTGTTACACACACACTCAGCATGTCATATCACACACACTCACCCTGTTACACACATACTCAGCATGTCATATCACACACACTCACCCTGTTACACACACACTCAGCATGTCATATCACACACACTCACCCTGTTACACACATACTCAGCATGTCATAGCACACACACACATCCTGTCATATGACACACACACACTCAGCCTGTCACACACATATTCAGCCTGTCATAGCACACACACACACACAGCCTGTCACACACACACACACACACATACACACACTCACCCTGTTACACACATACTCAGCATGTCATATCACACATACTCATCCTGTTACACACATACTCAGCCTGTCATATCACACACTCATCCTGTTACACACATACTCAGCATGTCATATCACACACACTCACCGTCATATACATACTCAGCCTGTTATATCACATGCACTCAGCCTGTCACACACACTCATCCTGTCATATGACACACACAGTCAGCCTGTCACACACATACACTCACTCTGTTACACACATACTCAGCATGTCATATCACATTCACTCATCCTGTTACACACATACTCAGCATGTCATATCACACACACTCATCCTGTTACACACATACTCAGCATGTCATATCACACACACTCACCCTGTTACACACATACTCAGCATGTCATATCACACACACTCACCCTGTTACACACACACTCAGCATGTCATATCACACACACTCACCCTGTTACACACACACTCAGCATGTCATATCACACACACTCACCCTGTTACACACATACTCAGCATGTCATATCACACACACTCACCCTGTTACACACACACTCAGCATGTCATATCACACACACTCACCCTGTTACACACATACTCAGCATGTCATATCACACACACACATCCTGTCATATGACACACACACACTCAGCCTGTCACACACATATTCAGCCTGTCATAGCACACACACACACACAGCCTGTCACACACACACACACACACATACACACACTCACCCTGTTACACACATACTCAGCATGTCATATCACACATACTCATCCTGTTACACACATACTCAGCCTGTCATATCACACACTCATCCTGTTACACACATACTCAGCATGTCATATCACACACACTCACCGTCATATACATACTCAGCCTGTTATATCACATGCACTCAGCCTGTCACACACACTCATCCTGTCATATGACACACACAGTCAGCCTGTCACACACATACACTCACTCTGTTACACACATACTCAGCATGTCATATCACATTCACTCATCCTGTTACACACATACTCAGCATGTCATATCACACACACTCATCCTGTTACACACATACTCAGCATGTCATATCACACACACTCACCCTGTTACACACATACTCAGCATGTCATATCACACACACTCACCCTGTTACACACACACTCAGCATGTCATATCACACACACTCACCCTGTTACACACACACTCAGCATGTCATATCACACACACTCACCCTGTTACACACATACTCAGCATGTCATATCACACACACTCACCCTGTTACACACACACTCAGCATGTCATATCACACACACTCACCCTGTTACACACATACTCAGCATGTCATATCACACACACTCACCCTGTTACACACACACTCAGCATGTCATATCACACACACTCACCCTGTTACACACATACTCAGCATGTCATATCACACACACTCACCCTGTTACACACATACTCAGCATGTCATATCACACACACTCAGCCTGTCACACACATACTCAGCATGTCATATCACACACACACACAGCCTGTCACACACACACCCTGTTACACACACACTCAGCATGTCATAGCACACACACACATCCTGTCATATGACACACACACACTCAGCCTGTCACACACATATTCAGCCTGTCATAGCACACACACACACACACAGCCTGTCACACACACACATACACACTCACCCTGTTACACACATACTCAGCATGTCATATCACACATACTCATCCTGTTACACACATACTCAGCCTGTCATATCACACACACTCATCCTGTTACACACATACTCAGCCTGTCATATCACACACACACTCATCCTGTTACACACATACTCAGCATGTCATATCACACACACTCACCGTCATATACATACTCAGCCTGTTATATCACATGCACTCAGCCTGTCACACACACTCATCCTGTCATATGACACACACAGTCAGCCTGTCACACACATACACTCACTCTGTTACACACATACTCAGCATGTCATATCACATACACTCACCCTGTTACACACATACTCAGCATGTCATATCACACACACTCACCCTGTTACACACATACTCAGCATGTCATATCACACACACTCACCCTGTTACACACATACTCAGCATGTCATATCACACACACTCACCCTGTTACACACATACTCAGCATGTCATATCACACACACTCACCCTGTTACACACATACTCAGCATGTCATATCACACACACTCACCCTGTTACACACATACTCAGCATGTCATATCACACACACTCACCCTGTTACACACATACTCAGCATGTCATATCACACACACTCACCCTGTTACACACATACTCAGCATGTCATATCACACACACTCACCCTGTTACACACATACTCAGCATGTCATATCACACACACACCCTGGGTTGAGGTGTGCTGTGCGTAGGATTGGCAGCCTGTGAGCAGATCAGATCAGCTCTCTCCCTGGCTCCTCCATGTGCTTGGAGGTTTGTTCCAGCACTGTGCTGATCTGATCTGCCCCCTAGCAGACTGTTAACCCCCTGCCTTCCAGATCAAGCTCCTTACAAGCTTCCTTATTTGCCACCCTTACCAATATGACTCCCAGGATGCTCCTCTTCGCTCCTTTCTACGCTACTGTAGGCGACCCCTGGCAAATCATCATTCGACCCCAAAGGGGTCGCGACCCCCACATTGAGACCTGCTAAGTTATGGGGTCTGAAAAATTATATGACGTTACAGAAGTACTGAAATAAAGATAGAATATGATAAGTGACAAAGAGCAATGCAAACAGTCAGTTTAAGAAAGAAAGCGTAATTAAACTATATAGAATGATTACAAACACATCCAGTCACTCCATTATATGTCTTGTTTAGTAACATGAACCTTATGTTAACCCATGAGGTATAAATCCTGGAAACGTTACTAACAAAGTGAGTAAACTAACAGACTGTCAGCTTCTGAAACAGCCCACATAGTTTTTGTTTACACTCATTCGTGCTTCCATCTTTCACATTTGTAGATTAGGAGCACTGTATTTTTGGAGCTAGAATCATTTTCACATTTTCTCCTCATAGTTTTATTGATCCCTACCAGCACCTACCTTGTATAGAGAATTTGGAATGACAACCCTCAAATTATTTTGCACTGGGACCCTTCATTCACTAGATCCACCACTGAACAGATGTGAAGGATAGCAGGAAGGAAAGGGAAGTACCAGAAGCTGCTAAACTGTTAGTCTGTTTACTTTTCTGAAGTATGTGAAAGATAAATATATACAAATTACATTGAAGTGGAGAAAGTACTGTTGAAAATGTAACAACACGCTTTTAGATTTCTAGGGTGGGACTCCCCTGCACCCCACAAGCAAAGACCCTTTATGACCAAAACATTTAAGCCTCTGGACTCATGCACTCTGTTGTTTGGGAACAACTGACCAGGGAGTGCCCATGTGGCTACCAACGTCAAGGGCTATTACAATGGCCATGAGACTTACATTTAGAGACTGTGACACTTTGTTCAGTTATGTGTGGTGTAATGTTCGGTCTAAGGCCCTGGGTATGTTTCCTTGACCTCCAGGAGCCTATTTCAGTGAGTTATTTCGGCCTCCCAGCCTCAGGGTCTTTTTGTAATGTTTAAAGCATTTATGTTGTGTTCAGAATATGACATAATGATATAAGGTCTCTTGAGGAATTACAAACTTTTCTAGTGCAGCGACACAGTACTACTATATGTAATTGTTGTTACACAGGGAAAGCAGCTACTTCTAAAGATTGTATATATGATATAATAGTGACTTATTTAGTAGTACTGGTGATAGGGCTTTATTTCACAGGTTAGTAGTAGCACTAGTAACTATTCCACTCTTCACAATTCACTTTGCAGCATCAATGTTATTATATATTTTGCTAATATGACTAAGAGTTTGTGATGAAGGAAATAAATACATTTTGTATATCTCATGGCAATTTACTACAAGACCCCTACTCAAACACTCTGGCTATTGTCACTCCGGCTGTGCCCCGCTCTTGCCTGAGGAAACAGCATAAACAGGATAATGGCTAATTAACTCCTGTGGTGTTTAAGTCCTGTCAGACAGTGTCACCAGGACTGTATTGCTCTGTATATGTGTCCACGGTCCCCTCATGTCATGTTGTATGATATATTCACAGACTGTTGCCTACAGGGGACAGAAATGGGTTATACATATTTTTTTTGTGATGTATTGGGTTTTCGAGAACTGCTATCTAGCTTCATGAATGAAGTCCCCATGTGGGATAAAAGTATAGTCAATTTGCCCAGACACTAAGTCTCTGAGACCCAAGTTAGTTAATTTCCCCCTATGGTGTTTAAATCCTGTCAAGGGTGGCCAGTGAGATAGCATCACTAGACACTTAGGCACCTAAAGATGGGGGCAGGCACAATAGACCTAAACTTATCAATGTACTCTAAAATCACGGGAGTAGATCAGAGGGACTGCCAGGATTGAACAGTCTTGTTTATGCAAGTAATGGGCCAATGCTGATTGGTTAGTGTACTGTTTAAATATGTGCGTGGAACAATAAACTGTTGACTGAACACATAAGCAAGGTCTATTTTCATTTTGGAGTGAAGACCGTTATTATTTTTTATTTTACAGGGCTATTAACCATTGGCATCCTGAATGTCTGTTGCTGTCCTAAAATTAAGGGACTGGGGAACAGATTAAATATGCGGGTAGGATTGGCTTCCTTAGCCTTTTCAAGCCTTCTAAAGAGCAGCTTGTACTGGTGACGCTGAACCTGCATTCTGGGTTCCCAAGAAGCCTATCTCCTTACAATCCTGAGTTTGCATTCCTTGAGCTGTAAGGCAGGAATCTTTGGGTTAACACAGACCCGCTTTCCCCCCTGGGTCATGGCAGAAAACATTTACATAAAATATAATTATGATATTATCACATCAAGTTGATGTTGTGTAATGCTCATGACATATTTGGGATAGCTTTGGTGTAATTTTTATTTCTGGCAAGTGATGTTTGCAAGGTTTTCATTCATATTTGCCCCGAAGAACAACAAAAAAGGGTACTGAAACTGGTATAACTGAACATTACATTTAGAAAACAAATACACATGTACTTGACTGTTATTTTAATGTTAGTTGTGTCAGCTAAATGTAGAATTGGCCTCATAGATCCTGTGTTATTACAACATTTGGTGAGCACAGGGCTAGTACATGCTCATAGTGATTTGTGCATTTGACTGTGAGTTTGAGAATCTGCATCCTCAAATTTCTTAAATCACTTTCAGAATATTATGATATTTTTTGTTTTGCCCTTTTAAACTATGTACCAATCTGTTTTTACCTTGAATATATTTTGTCAAAATGTTCTACCCACATATGTAACTAATAATATTTATATTTTTTTGTTGCTCAGAACGACCTTGCTTGAAGTAATGTAATTGACAAATCACATAGAATATTATTTAAGGGATACTTTTAGTTATTAAACACTTGGCTCTTCTGAATTAACAACTCGATAAATATTTCTGGATACACCAATAAGTCACCCTGTCTGTGCCTTGAGACCCATTAGCGCTGCTGTTCTCTGCACCATGAAAGGCATCCTTGAGGAAGAGCAACTACAATTAATCACACAATTAAATAAAAAAAAGTTACTGGAACTGCTCTCAGTTTCTATTTACTTGCAGAGTGAAATGATTATTACAAGTATTTACTAATTTTTTAGACTACCTTTCAAGTTGACATTTTTAAATTGTTATATTAACTAAAATATCGAAATGACTTATTTTAATAGAGAAAAATGCTAAATCATAACGATGCATACATTAAAACTTATTTTAATATTTCAGTTAAAGGTGTAAAGTAATATGTATTCATTTATAGGCACTTGCCTTTAAGCAATTCATTTGACAGGGATGCAAACTTGACCACTTACCAAGCACTCTCAAAGCATTCTCAACATACTATTTTCTGGGATCGGTAATTACCTATGCATTAAAATCAACCTGAAATGTTTAGTTGTACAGTAGTGTCTGACTCTCTATGATCCCATGGACCAAAGCATGCCAGGCACATCTTGTGTCTGGTTGTCCCAATCCATAAAGTTTTCATGGTAAAGATACTGGAGTGGGCTGCTAGTACTTTCTCCAGTGGACAGCAACCTAAGACCTGACCCTATATGGTTTAGATGACACCTTCATTGAAGTAAAATAAAAGCCACTTCACCACCACAAGGTAGCGATCCAGAGTTAATACATACATAGTGTCTTTTGTACTTTTCTTGTTGGATTGAAGAGGCCCTGTACAATCTGAATGTAGAATATTGATCGTAAAAAAATTAAGGCACATTTGTAACCCCACAAATAACGGTTTATTTGCTCAGTTTTAGAGATATTCAATTTCACTGTGACGATTTTTGTCATTCCTCCTCCCAGTGTGTTATTTATGTTCTGCCTGGTGGGGCTGGCAGCACTAATATGATAACAATAAAGTGATAACAAGGGAACTTTTGCAGTGATCACTGTATTACTTACACTATACTGGATCACAGCAGTGTTGCCACCACTAGAAGTAAACAAGCCAACAGTTTATGAGACACCGGGAGGGAGGTAAATGAAACAGAAAGAGATACTGAAAAAAGGATACTCGTAAAAGGCAAGCAAATGAATAATAAAAAACTGAGTAAAAGATTTTAAACCTTTTTTGGGGGTGGTTGCAAAGGTGAAATTACTTTCTTTACTATCCTTATGTTAATTTACACTAAGATTTAAAACACTACTGTGAAAAATTGTCCATTAAATGCTTCAGAGTTTCCCATAATACTGAGAAATAATAACGCAGAAAAACATGGAGATTAAGTTTTAAACCATCTATAATTTTTGGTGTGTTTTTCTCCAGGTAATTTGCTAGTAAGATGCTAATAGCTACTAAATGATTTCATTAAAGGGCTCCACATCATTTTCAGATAATTTGAAAACTGTACCAAATAATTAACATTTATAATAATAATAAAAGTAAAACCTTAAACAAACAAATTGAAATAATCATTATAGGATATTCAGATTCAATAAGGCCTATTTCTAAAGCAATAAAAAAAGTGGAGAAAATAACTCTACTGTTCTACAGAGCCTATTATTAAATTATTTAAAACTTTAAAAACATTAACAAATAGGCTTCATAGAAAAACATGGGACGTGGTGATATGAAGCCCACTTGTTCAAGCACAATGGATCTGTTCTCAGACATGCCATTGACCATACAGTTCTGGTCACAGAGGCAGGAGGTCATTTTCAAACGGCTAGCTTTCTGAGAATGTAACAATGTAATAATAACTAATATTTTCTCTCTATCCATGGAACCAGTCATGCATCTAAATAATTTGAGGAATCGGTATTAAAAAAAAAATCAAATATCTTTTAAGTTATTGCAAAAACAACCTAAAGCTGCCCTACAAGAAAGTCAGGTATAAAAGCTTAGAGCCTCATTCAATTGAGCAATTGTAAGTTACAGTAGCCTGTAATGGAGGCCATAAGTTATTTTGCTATTCAATTGCCGTCTTTTTGCGAGCCACAAATGGTCTAAGGGTTACGGGCTTGAAATCCTTGCGGTTTTTACAACCGTAACTTACAGCTCATCGAAGCCTTTGATCTTTCAAGTCTGCAAGAGTTATGATCGCTAACATCGCAAATCGCTATTCAATTGCTACAATTCCCCAAGCCCGCAATTGTTTCCACACCCTTAAATGGCAAATGTAGAAGAAAATCCTACGAGTACTAAAGAGGAGCTGCAAAGGGGTTAAAGACACATTCGTAGCACTGTAAAAGCAAATATAAAATCAATACTGCACTGTATACATCAGAATTATTTACACAACAGTCTCAAGCTCGCAAATCGGCAATAAAAAATAATTTTATGTTTAATTTCGGGGTTAGATCTATCTCAGGAATCAATTAGTTAATACATATCAGGCCACCCACATGGACTAGAACAGTATCGGCATTCATTTTTATTCATTTGTGTTTTGCAAGTCTGATCGCATATCGGACCTCTAAACACTAATTGATTGCCATGTAACCTCCATCTTAGACTGACAAAATGATAACAGTCTCATTTTCGATTGGCTTTTTTGAAATGGGTAGTTATGGCCTTGCTTGATTGATCATCTTCCCGCCCTGAAAGGCTACGTACGAGTGCATGGTTTACGGGTTTGGCCCTTAACTTGCAGGCTTGTTCAATTGAATAGCACCGGGATTGTAGCAGACTTCGAGCCTGCAGCAGACCCACAGACATAGGGCCTATATACCACAAGATGCTTGCTTCAAATTGAATGATGCTCATAGTCTGCATTTTTTTTCTTGACTGTAAGGAATAAAATTCTCAGCTCAGCCACCAATTTGTGGATCATGCCAAAAAACAGCCCAGGTCAGAGCTGTGACTAGTTGTTTCTTGTGTAAGATATTGACATATATTGGAGATGTTTTTTATGTGAAACTGACAAGATTTTGTAATTGATTGTATGTGAGGAATGAAAGAGATTGAGATGGCAGGGTCCAAACAATGGGCCTGGGAGGTGGGAGTGATGATGGCATTGTCAAAGTTTGCATATCCTGACAGAAATTGTGAAATTTTGGCATTTATTTTGAAAATATGACTGATCATGCAAAAAAAATTGTCTTTTATTGAAGGATAGTGATCATATGAAGGCATTTATTATCACATAGTTGTTTGGCTCCTTTTTAAATCATAATGATAGCAGAAATCACCAAAATCACCCTGATCAAATTGTACATACCACTAGTTCTTAATACGCGTATTGCCCCCTTTAGCATCAATGATAGCGTGCAGTCTTTTGTAATAGTTGTCTAAGAGGCCCCAAATTCTTGCAGATTGTATAGCTGCCCTTTTTTCTTGGCAAAATGCCTCCAGGTCATGCAAAGTCTTTGGTCGTCTTGTATGTACCTCATGTTTGGGATCTCCCCAGAATGGCTCGATGATATTAAGATCAGGAGACAGTGATGTTCACTCCACAATCTTCACCTTTTTCTGCAGTAACCACTGGATGGTCAACTTGGCTTTGTGCTTAGGGTCATTGTCATTCTGGAAAGTCCAAGAGCGTCCCATGGGCAGCCTTTGTGCAGAAGAATGCAAATTGTCTGCCAGTATTTTCTGATAACATGCTGCATTCATCTTGCCATCAATTTTCAAAAATTCCCTGTGCCTTTAAAGCTCACATAATACATCAGTGAGACACTACCATGCTTCATAGTGGGGATGGTATTCTTTTCTCTATAGGCCTTGTGGACTCTCCAAACGTAACGCTTATGGTTGTTACCATAAAGCTCTATTTTGGTCTCATCACTCCAAATTACAGTGTGCCAGAAGCTGTGAGGCGTGTCAAGGTGTTGTCGGGCATATTGTAACTGGGCTTTTTTGTGGCATTGGCGCAGTAAAAGCTTCTTTCTGGCATCTCGACCATGCAGCTCATTTTTGTTCAAGTATCTTTGTATTGTGCTTCTTGAAACAACCACACTGTCTTTCCCCAGAGCAGCCTGTATTTCTGCTGAGGTTATCTGTGGGTTTTTCTTTGTATTCCGAGGCAACCTATTGACACTTTGGGCCCAATTTGGACATTTTCACTTAGAGGTGAACTCACTTTTGTTGCCAACGATTTAGACATTAATGGCTGTGTGTTGAGTTATTTTGAGGGGATGGCAAATTTACACTGTTATACAGGCTGTACTACTTTACATTGTAGCAGAGTGTCATTTCTTTATTGTTGTCACATGAAAATATTTACAAAATATTTAGAAAAAATATTTACAATATTTTGTGAGATACTATATATATATATTGTAACAGGGTCACTACCACTTGCAGGATCAGTGCCCTGTTTTAACCAACTATTAATCTTAATGGAGGAAGGCACAGGAGGCTTTTCATTCCACTCCAGGTTTTTATTTTGACACAGCCAGCACATGAAAATAACATAAACAAAAAAGAAATGTAGCTTCCTTGCAGCTCTCACTATACACAGTCCCAATACTTAATACTGGCTTCACTCTTTCAGTATTACCTTCTTCAGGGGCTTTCACTTGCCTGTAATCATAGGCCTCTCTGTGTCTTTAAATACTTTCACCCTCTTGTTGGAGCAGTCTCTCTCTCCCTCTGCAGCCATTCCCCTACTGGGTAGTCACCTTTCTGGGGTCTCTTTCTGGACTGCACACTTTTGAGACTCTCATGCTTGGAGCTTCGGCCTCTGCTCACCAACTCCAGCTCAGGCCTTTCCTCACTTGGGCCTGTGTCTCCCAGGCAGCTCCAAGCCTGCAGCTCCACACACTGTCTCACAGACAGGCTTCTGGCAGGGACCACACCCATTTCTCCAAGGGAGCCTTTTGTAGCAGGAGTTAACTCACTCCCTGCTGGGATAAACACCATTTTACCTCCAGATTGGCCTCTAGGTGGCGCTCTGTTACATACCTTCCCCCTCAGCTCAACAATAAGGTCTTGAGCGGCTTGCGTCGAGAGGCCGCAAACGATGTGCCTGGCATCTCTGTGACTTCTTCCTCTCAGGGATGGTGTCCACCAAGTCCAATCATTTATATTATAACTATTTACAAGTAGAATAAATTCAAAAGTGAAATACTGAACAATTTGTAGAAGAGGAAAATAAACTTCAATTTTGTAGAACAATTTCACATTTTCAGATTTTAAAGGACGCCTGGGAAGGTTAAGCTATGAAACTGAATTTGTTGTTTTACTTGGTTGCTTTAGACTGCAGTCTCCAGATTGAGAAATTTTCTCCCATTATTCCCCTGTTGGAGCTTTATTTCTCAAGTTGTTTGGCTTGTGTATATAAAATATGAGTATTATGAGCTCAGGTTATTAAGAATTCTTCAGAGGCTTGATCTGTAGATCAGCTAACAGATGATGTTGGTATTGGTTTAGACATTTTAATTCAAAGACAATAATAATTTCAACAAAGGTTGAAAAGTTTAAAAAGTACAAGAGTATCTTAAAAATATAGTATGAAATATGTATAAATATAGCAAGCTTAACAATAAAAAGTATGTGAATACAAATTGAATATACAACTTTTTCAACAGCAAAAGAAAAGCTTAAAAAGTAAAACATACCACAAAATAGTTAATTCTTAAATCTAGTATAATAAAAACACACATTATTTAAAAGTACTGAAATGCAAATGGGCGCCCATGTGATATGCAGAATAACCTTTGACATTGACAATTTGTTTGTATATAGAAACCTAACAATATGGCAAATCGTTTTGCTTTTCTTTATTGATTTTGAGGGGATTATCGAAATCTACAAGACTATCTCTACCACGTATTCTCTTCAGATGAAAAGAAACATCTCTTCACTTAAAAAATACATATACTCTTGAAGGTCATTTAGACTGCTACAAAAAATTAGTCCCCGTTGTATACCGCATTACTGTCACTAGAAAATAATGCCCTGAGGTTGCCTGAATTAACCCTTCCTCACTCTTTCCCAACAGTCTTGTACTAGATTATTTGGATGAGTCACCACTCTGGCTTGCTGTTTTTTCCAGCCCCCATCTGTTTTTGAATAAAATGAGGAAAACTTCCATTAGACTTCCTTAATTTTTTCAAAAACAGATTGGGGGCTTTAATTTTTTATTTATTTCAAAGTTTTTGTATCTATTTATGCTACCGACTACTAACGGTGTAGTTCTGTTTGTGCTTTATTTATTACTTGATAATGGAACATCTTTCATTATCCAAATATCATTATCGAAATATTATGAGACAGACATAAAGACATTGCTCATAGACTGATCTAGACTGATTTAGTAATACATTCAAAATAATTTATTTTGCTATAATAAGTTTTTGTTTTTTAAATCAATAAAGAAGAACAGTTATGTTTGTGGTTCTGTGTTAATTTTAAAGTACATTAAAAGCAAAATACTCTCCATTATTTTGGCATCCAGGACAAAGCTCTCTCATGGTACACAATATATCTAAAAGATTGTACATTTAGTGTCTCCTTCACTGGCACCTCTTCTTCACCTCTCCCTCTGTCTGCTGGTGTACTCCAAGGTTCAGTCCTAGTCCCTTGGCACCCTAATAAAATCATTTGGATTTCAGTATCATCTCTATGCAGATGACACTCTCTGTTAGCTCGTTTCCCACTTCCGCTCTAGCGTATCCTCCTGGATGTCTGCCCATCAACTCAAACTCAAACTCAACATATCTAAGGCTGAACTCCTTATCTTTCCACCCTCTACTACAGCTTTCACCCCTCAAATATCTCTCACTGTTGACAACACCATCATCACTCCCACCTCCCAGGCCCGTTGTCTTGGGGTTCTACTGGATACCGCCCTCTCTTTTATTCCTCACTCACAATTGATAACAAAATATTGTCAGTTTCACCAAAAAAAATCTCCAAAATTCACCACTATTTACAGAAGACACAGCTAACATTTTAATACACTCTCTGTTGACTTGATTACTGCAATTCACTCCTTGCTGGCTTCCTCATCTCTCGTCTGTCTCCAATCCAATCCATAATGAACGCCTCCGCTAGACTCATCTTCCATACTAAACGCTCAGTGTCTGCAGCTCCTCTCTGTCAATCACTCCACATGCTTCGCATAGCTTCCAGAATAACATTTAAAATGATGGCCCTAACATATAAAGCCCTCAACAACAGTGCCCCACTTATATCTCTGCTCCTGTTTCAAAATACTCTCCCAACCACCCCTTCATTCTGCTAATGACCTCCTTTTTTCCTCCTCTCTTATCACCTCCTCTCACTCCCGCCTTCAAGACTTTTCTGGTGCTGCCCCTACTATATGGAACTCCTTGCCCAGCTCCATTAGACTATCTTCATACCTCTAAGCCTTTAAAAAATCATTAAAAACACACCTGTTAAGAAAATCGCACACTCCACAGCTCAATAACACACCTACAGACACCTCCACTTGACTAAACCAATTGCTTTCACACTGCCATCTTGCATTTTTCACCCTCTTGTATCGCACTTAAACCCTTCAGATTGGAAGTTTGCAAGTTTTCAATCTTATGTCAGTGCGTTGGAAACAAGCACAATATACATTTGATTTTAAGCTCAAAGTCATGGCCCTCCGTTCTTTATAAGGTGTTAATTTTGTTTTTGCCATGTACTTAACCCCCGAATATGTTGGTGCATTACAAATAAAGATAATATTAATACCGTATATACTTGAGTATAAGCCGACCCGAGTATAAGCAGAGGCACCTATTTTAACACAAAATACTGGGAAAAATGAGTGACTCAAAAATAAGCCGACGGTGGTAAATGTGCTGCCCCCTGTGTCCCTTTTGTGCCCTCTATGTCCCCTTTTCTTGTGTTTCCCCTCTCTCTCCCCTGTGTCTCTTCTTCCCTCTCTCCCCTGTGTCTCTTCCCCCCTCTCCCTTCCCTGTATCTCTTCCCCCTCTCTGTTCCCTGTGTCTCTTCGCCCCTCTCCCTTATCACCCTCCTCAACCTCCCTCCACAACCCCCCTCCTCATCCTCAACCCTCTCCTCAACCCCCCTCCTTATCCTCAACCCCCCATCCTCATCCTAAATCACCCTCCCCATCCTAAACCATCCTCCTCAGCCCCCCTCCTCATCCCCCCTCCTCCTCCTCCCTCCTCATCCTCCCTCCTCATCCTCAACCCCCCTCCTCAACCTCAACTGCCCATCCTCATCCTCAACCCCCCTCCTCATCCCCCCTCCTCCTCCTCTCTCCTCAACCCTGCTCATCCTCAACCTCCCTCCTCAACCTCCCTCCTCATCCTCAACCCACCTACTCAACCTCCCTCCTCAACCCCCATCCTCAACCCCCATCCTCATCCTAAAACCCCCTCCTCATTCTAAACCCTCTCCTCAACCCCCTCTTCAACCTCAACCCCCCCATCCTCATCCTCAACCCCCCTTCCTCAATCCCCCCTCCTCAACCCCCACTCCTCAACCCCCCTATCCTCATCCTCAACCCCCCATCCTCATTCTAAACCCTCCCCATCCTCATCCTAAACCCCCCCATCCTCATCCTAAAACCCCCTCCTCACTTTACCCCTCCTCATCCTAAAGCCCCCACCTCACTTTACCCCTCTATATACCTCTCCCTTTCCCCTCACTTACCTCCATCTGCTGCTGTTCCTCCGCTCTGCCACGCTCCTTCCTGCGTCTTGACCCGGCCAATGCTAATGACGTGGCGGGCATGTGACTAGCGTCACGTCATTAGCGTATGCCGGGTCCAGACGTGGAGGAGCGGAGGAACAGCTGCAGATGGAGGTAAGTGAGGGGAAAGGGAGAGAGGGAGGTATTTAGAGAGGTAAAGTGAGGAGGGGGGTTTAGAATGAAGAGGGGGGTTGAGGATGAGCAGGGGGGGTTGAGGATGAGCAGGTGGGGGAGGGAAAGAGACACGTGGGGGTTAGAGAGACACAGTGGGGGTTAGAGAGACACGGGGGTTAGAGAGACACAGGGAGCGGGGGAGAGTGATTCGAGTATAAGACGAGGGGGCCCTTTTTAGCCTTAAAAAAGGGCTGAAAAACTTGTCTTATACTCAAGTATATACGGTAATAATAATAAATAAATAATAATAATAAGAAGAAAATATTTGCAAGCTTAGCTCCAACAACAGATGTGCAATCTGAGTTTCGCAAAGGCAGATACTCAAGAGATCAAATGGTCAATGTCCAATTGATAATAGAGAATGCAAGAAAGTTCCAGGAAACCATTAACCTCTGCTTTATAGACTATTCTAAAGTCTTTGGTGATGTGAATCATAACAAAATGTGGTAAATTCTTAAAGAGATGGGAGTGCCAGACCATCTCATCCACCTCCACATGAATCTGTATGCGGACCAAGAAGCCACGGTCAGAACTGGACTTGGAACAAATTAGGAGTTTAAGATAGAGTAAGAGTGTGACAAGGTTGAATATTTTGATCTTATTTATTCAACTTATATGCAGAGTACAACATGCGTAAGGCTTGTCTGGATAAATGCAAAACTGTAATTAATATTGCTAGGAGAAATATCAACAATCTCAGATATATGGATGGCACTACTCTGATGGCTAAAAGTGAGGAAGAACTAAACAACCTATTCATGAAGATGACAGAAGAGAATGCAAAAACTGGCCTCCTGCTCAAAGTTAAAAAGACAAAGATCATGGCAAAAAGCAATGTCAGTTCCTTACCAAATAGGTGGAAAAGAAGTGGAGGCAGTGACAGATTTTACTTTCCTGTGCTTCAACATCCCTGCAGATGGTGACTGCAGACATAAACTTAAGAAGTTTGCCTCTGGGGAGGAAAGCTATTGCAAGTATGGACAAGTTAATAAAAAAATATAACAGTTTCAACAAAGGCCCACATAGTTAGAACTATGTTTTTTTCTAGTAGTAACATACAGATGTAAGAGCTGGACAATAAATAAGTTGGAGGGCTGTAGAATTGACTCTTTTAAATTCTGGTCTTGGAGAAAACTGCTTAGAGTCCCTTGGACTGCAAGAAGATCCAATCAATCAGTTCTACCGGAAATCAAGCCTAAATCAACTGCTTACTGGAAGGTTTCTTCATGAGGCTAAAGCTCAAATATTTTGGTCATATCATGAGAAGAGAGGAATTACTAGAAATACTCTGATGCTGGGAAATTGAAGAAACAAAGAAGAGGATGGCAGTGGAGGTGATGAATAGATAAGGTAAATGAAGTAATGAACATGATCTTGAGGGAGCTCAGAGGGGCAGTGACTGACAGGTGTGTCTGGCACGCTGCGATCCATAGGGTCATGGAGAGTTACCCCCTTCCCGGGGTTAATGAGTTGTGGCGATGTTCAGTAGTATTACGGCTGGGGATAATTGAATAGACGTTTAACATTGCCGCAAATTACGAAATTATGTCTGTCAGTAGTTTTCTTGTCTCAAATAGAGCTCCTGGTTCTTTCTGTTCCAGGTGCTCCAATAGACTGGCTGATAATTCTCACAAAACTGTATCAGCGGTATACGGACAACTTGCGTTTGTTCTGGTACATTATCCTTCATAGGCCCCATAAGCATGTCCTCTTGCAGGGCTGCTTCTGACCTTTCTAGGATCTGCACATCATCTACATCACTATTCTCAACAGGCGCCCTTTGTACCACTGTGCTTCCCCTCCTACAAGGTCTGTGACTCTTTATCTCTGCTAGAAAGCGCCTTCAGGTCCAACCTTCACACAGAGGCTAGCGCCCTTTTGAGCGTTTTGAGTTTTAGGTTTGTGAAAAAGAACTTATGATTTCAGCATTATCAGCTTTCACCCACTTTTCTTCCTCTTTTAACCTCTTTCTTCTTCTTTTTTTTTGTTCTTCTTCTTGCTTTGCCTCCAAGGCTTCTAACTGTTTATTTTTCTTCTCTTGCTTTGGCCGCAACTTCTCCTCCTAAACCTGTTGCAAATTCAGTTCACTCTGCTTGCCCTGGATTTCTTGCTGCATGTTCAGCTGAAGGATCTCCTCCCTGAATCTCTTGTAGCTGAGAAGAAGGAGATCTTGCTCCACCTGTTTGCCATTGTGTAGCAGCTTCTGCATAACTTGCTCTTTCAGCTTATACATTAGAAGACTTCCGCTGATCCAGAATAGACAGGGTTACAAACTCCTCATTATCTTCTATATCAGGCTCCTTCCTCAAACCCTTGACAGGGGACCTGCATCGTAATCTTGGGTAGATAAGCATGCCACTTGGGTAGAGATAAGCATGCCACTTCTCAGGATCCCATATACCATCGCAGTCATATTTATCCATAAGACAAGAAGGTTGCTGTCTTGAATACGGAAGCTGCTTTATGTCCAATAGCTCTTCCCTGCATTAACAATACAGATTCTACATGTCCACAAAGTTCCTGGAGATGAATCTATGTACTCTGTTACATCTGGTAACTCCAACTCTGTTAAGGATCTCTTCTTTCAGATTATCATAATCTGTTGCCTTTTCTTCATCCAAACCAACCAAGGCAATCTGAGCTTCACCACATAAGTAAAGGGCAAGCACTGGGGCCCAATACTTTTGAGGCCAAGCTTCCATAGTTGCATTTTTTTCAAAGTTTAGGAGGTATGCTTTTACATCATCCTTACTTGTCATTTCCTTAGGAAGAGATTAGGCTTCATGCTTCCTCTTGTCCCTGTATTCACAGTAGTATTTGTAGGCCTCAAGCACTGCAGCTGAGCCTTACATGCTTCCAATGTTTGTTTCATACAGGCTCTGTCCTCTTCTGCTTGACTCAGTCATTGGTCTACAATCTCTCTCTGGCTTGCAGAAACCTGTCTTTGCCTGTACTGATCAGCTTTGGTAGGCAGTCGTTTGTTAAATTCCTCCTGTTGCCTTTTATTTATTTTTTTGCTGTGTCGCTGTAGCTTGCAATAGGGCCTTTACTACCTCCTTAATTTTCTCTGTGGATGGTATTTAACTCCAAGACCTGGTACGGCTCATCTGACACCAGTTGTGGCATAAATGCTCTTCTCTCTTTATGACCTTGTTTCTGACCCTATTAAAGCGATACACAACAAGACAGGAGGCTTTAAATTATTTTTCTAACTCTATATTGATATATTTTGCCAGTATTACAATATGACACACCAAAAACAAAATTACATGAAATAACCAGTCGATCTTCCTTTGAAACACTAACTTTACTTTTAGAGTCAGTTCCCTCACTAACCAGAGCTTTTTTTTTTTTTTGCAGTGTTTCTCTCTCTCTCTGCAGGCCTCTCCGACTGTAGCCTTTCAAAACAGCCTTGCCTTTTTTGCTGCTAGCAGCAGTCCATAAACAGGGGCAAAGGCCCCAAACAAGCCTGCAAGCCTCACTCAAAGCTTGTGGCAGTCCATCAAGCAACCACACACATCCTTCAGTTACAGGCTTTAAATGCTGTGCTCACCTGAGCTAATCAAGTTCCTCTAGATAGAAGTAGGGGGCACTTATAGCAATATATATACACAGTCATACATAGTAACAAATATGTCTTAAAAATGAATATGGAAGGTTTCTGGATTTTACTAGATATGTACAGGGTTGTATCTACCTTTTTGGAGCCCCTAGGCAGTGAAGTGGATGAGCCCCTGCGAGTGAGTACTCAAAGTATGCACAGTTCCATTTTTGCCTTTTCTGAACCTGTAAGTTCCCTTTCCTGTTGTAACTTTCTTGTTCTAGGTGGTTACCCCCTAGAAGCCAGTCTATGAACTGAAACATTTTTTTTTTTTAAGCCAGGAACCATTCACAGGGAAGCGCCCCTGGGCGCCTGCCTAGTTGGACTATTGGGTAATATAGACATACCTGTCTATCTATTTACTTTTTATATATGTTAATTTATTTAAAAGTGCTTATAAGCTATGTTTTACAGCCTACATGAAAACAATTATTACTTGATTGAGTCTGCCCTATGCAGTTCATGAAGATAGAGTCTGTAGCACTCAATGTGCAGTATAGTGTCCTACAGCCTTATTAAATTGTGATTCAGCAAATTTAAAAGGGCTCTATTTACGCACAGAGAATATTTTTTTTACAGAAGTTTTTAGTTAGTGAAGACCTTGCTTTTGGATAAAAGTTCACTAACTAAAAACTTCTGTAAAAAAATATGCTATGTGTTTAAATAGAGCCCTTTTAAATTTATCGAATCATAATTTAATAAGGCTGCTAATCTCTTGGCGAAATGCCACTAAGACTGGCCAGTGATGGGCAGACACATGCAGGGACGATTAGTAAAATCCAGAAAACTTCCATATCCCTGTAACATACACAAATTGCTTCATAACGTTATAATTAATCTATTAATATCAGAGCTGCTCTTTTGTATGCACTGGCAGCAACAATCAATGTTTTGTAATTACCTGAAGGATATTACTTTTCGTGCACATGCCTGAATGTCACAGTCTCACATGGAAAATCTTGTGCTGTGGCCTTTCACAAAACACTACATCCTAATTATGCATGTGGAATTGTAGGAGATGGCGTTCTTCTGACTGAAGGTGATATCACGTGATAATACAAAAGAACTACAAGAAGGACTATCTAAAAAAAACCATAGCACACTTTTCCAGAGAGGCACTTTTCTTTCTCAAAAATCTGTCTCTTAGTTTAAAAACAAACAAAAAAGCGAATTCGACCTAAAATAAACATTTGAACGTTTAAAGAAGGAATAAGATGATGTTTTTTGGTTGCAGAAAGGGGAGTTTATTGCCATTTGCAGGTTGCTGGTGGCAAAGTTACTTCCATACTACAAAGGAAAGTTTCACAAATAATTTGATTATATACAAACCATATGTATGTTTTTATTTTATTTATTTATATATGCAGAATAAGCTTTTTAAAGTTGTCCATATGTATCTTGTTTCTTTACAATCAGGGCCTTGCTTTTTGTTTTTTACATTTTACTCCTATATTCGGGAGTACTCCGTTTGAAAATACCATTTATATGACCCACCATTTTTATTATCTTTATTATCTTTATTTATATCGCGCCAACATATTCTGTAGCGCTGTACAGGGGTTGAGAACATAGCAGAAAACAAATTAAACACCTTTTAAAGAATGGAGGGCCCTGTTTTTGAGCATAAAATCAAATGTACATAGAGCTTGTTTCCAAGGCACTGACACAAGATTGAAAACTCGCAAACTTACAATCTAATACAACAGTAGATATATTAAAGCAACATTCCAAACCAGCGCATGACATAATGCATGATATGATTTGAACTACTACAAAATTAAAAAAGTATTTATTGTTCAATATATTTAAAGAACCACTATAAGATCTGTCAGAATTATTGACATGAATGCCTATAGCATGAATAAGGCCTTGTCAGTTCCTGGTGTGACCACATGGTGGTGAACTCTCTGGTCATATACTGGCCTTTACGACACACACAGGAGAGTATCAAGTTATGGTCTGCACATGGCAGAAATCAAAATGGAGAATCTAGTAAGACATGTGGCAGATGACCCCTTTGTTCAAAGAACATGGGACCCTAACGGACCAGTAAGGTGAAAGGAGTAGGAGAATAGGAGGTTGGGTGGAAATACAAGATTAAAAAAGCAGTTCAAATCAGGAATCCGTTTATTTTGCTGGAATCTCTCTTTGGATCTTCTTCTTCATCTCTCTCTGCCTGGACACTCTCCTTGATGAAACTACTCTGTTTTTGTATTTTGTTTATTCAAATGACCCTTAGAGATTAGTCTCCTTAAGGTTGATAGAATACTCCAGAAAAGGACCCCTTGCTCACTGTGCCTTAGGGAGTAAAGCTGCGCCTCACTGAAGAGGCCCAATGAGGATGAAACGTACATCTGGGGTTTGACGTTTCTCCTGTTCAGGGTAGAATTGCCTAGTATTTCGGGATTGGGTCACTCTGGTGAGTGGGACCAGACTGATATATTACAGGATATTTATCCCTGTGAAGGGCACAAGTCAGCTAAAAGAGGTTGCTCTGAGTGGGTTATCATGTCCAGAGAACTAACCTAATAAGGTTAGTTTGTTCACTGATTAGGCACCTCTAACTTCGTATTTGGTTCTTTTTTAAAGGAGGTGATAACTATTACAAGCACACATAGACACAGCACTACAATACACTACATATTGTAAACTATAGCATGCTTTTTCTGCTAATTTAAGAAATGTTGTTTTATAGTATTATCATAATTATACATATAATGTACAAATTATTGTTATTTTGCTACCCTCATTCATAATAAATTGTTATTGTAGAAATCAAGAGTGTGGATCTTATCTTTACACTTAGAATCTCAGAGGATGAGATAATAATGATTATAATAATAATTATTCTAATATTATGAACTAGCGACTTGCCCATCAAAAATGATGGGGCAATAAAATTTCAAGCCATGGGAATGCTGTTTGACACAGAATGTAAACCGTTTTGGACTGTGAGGACCTTCAGCGCTCATTGCAAGGCATGCGCTGAGCGCCTTTGGTGCTCATTGGGAGCCTATGCTGTCGTGTACTTTTGGTCCTTAGAGAGCTATATATTTTTATGTATATGTAGTTAAGTAATAATGAATGATTTCTTAAATAAATTAATATACTTACATTTTTTATAATTCATATTTGCACGAGCAATAGGCTGAAGATCTAACAATCTGTTTGCATTTTCCGTCTGCATAGAATATCCATTGTGAGTGTTGGTGCCCTGCTTATAAAGTGCAATGAATGTTTCAAATGTGCATTCTAAATAGGCTGCGTGCGCGAGGTAAAGCCGTTGGTTTAGTGTCTAATGTTATTAATGTGTTACGCGTCTCCTGAGTATTTTCCGTCTTTTGTAATAGTGTATTTTGTAAGTTGTAGTGTGATGTGTAAAGTGCTACACGATTGGCAGTGTTTTGCGCGGTCCGTGGTCGTGTAGACTCATTTAAATTTTTTTTCTTGCTTAGGCGATTTTCGAGTGGTGAAAATCAAGTTAAATTTGCGTTCCACCTCACTCCCAGACGTCCTATCTGTTGCCCCGTGCGGTCTATGATGTTTTTGTAATTTTTTGGGATGTATTTAGTGTGTTTTTATTGTTTTGGGATTTTTGTCATTCGGCCACTAATCTCGTAATTTTTTGCGTCTCGTATTTTTTTTTTTTATAAGTCCCGCGGTTGTGAATCGCTTGCACGCCAAGGCCATCCCGCATTTAAGAAGTGTTTTTCAGCTAAATCCTGCGCTTTGTAGTGGCTTAACAGCTTGCGAGGCTTACAGGTGATGAGCGCCTTTGGTGCTCATCGCCCAAGTGTTACGTGTTAAAGGCTCGCAAACGAACGCACCTTGCAAAGCGTGACGACGTCTCGCAGTTTGACAACTATTATATTTGATATTAATATAATAAAATAATTAATAAGAGACACATTTGTAATATTTATTTGCGAGCCTGCTTATTTTACTTACCGTTTAAACTCACTTGCATTTTGGGGAGATTTAATCCAAAATCTCTTTGCAGTTACAAGTGAATTTAACGGACGAAAGAGTGAACCTATGTGATATTGTCAAGCGTTTTCTTCAAGAAGTCTTGGGCCAGGACTTGGGATCAAAGAGGTGACCAGAGTGGGATGCAGTTGAGGAAGACAGACTTCATTTCTGTGGATCTGTGGTATCTGGAGAAATCAAAAGTGAGGTGCACACCATTTGAGTTGCTGCCATTCTGAAGACTCTTCCAAGTGTAAGTAATGGAGATAAATGCAAAATATGCTAAATGTAGTGATTTTGAGCCAGTGATTGTTGAAAATGATAGTATGATTAGCAGAATACATCATATGTGGCTGCAATATGAGAAAGAAAATAAGCAAATTGATAAGAAGTGATGTTTAACAAAAGAGAGAAATCAGTTATAGAATGTATATAGAATTGTATGAAATTATTACTGAACATATAAAAACAGCTCTATATTCAACACCATGTGGAGAGACCAGGCCTGAAAATAATCTGTATGGGCCAGCACAGGAAGCTTTAAGAATGATGATGGTAGGGATGGAGAGGAATCATGAGAGGAAGTATGAGAATAATTTCTCTCTGATGTCCTTTTCTGACTGACGATCACTGGCCCTGGGAGACGATTGCTATTTGTAGTACATTTAGGGATCATTATGGACGTCCCTATGTTAATGGGGTGATTGCGGGCCATCACACAAAATTACTCATTGTGTTCTAGGGCACTGTGACCAATCTTAGACAAAAATATTTTTGGCCAGAGTTAGTAACACCTGCTCTACAGTGTATTCTTACCCCTATAGATTTTACTGTGGGCTATATAAAGGTTGATATTGTGGAATATAATAGAAAGATAGATAAAGGGAAATGCAATAGTCAAATAGCAAAATAGATTAATGTTATACTTTTGAAAGTTTGTAAACAATTCTCAAAAGGAAAACTTAGAGCCTCTCCTACTCATGATTTTTAAGCTGAGTGAGGTCGCCAGACAACTTCTCACCTACGACATACAGTGGGGGGGGGGGGAAGTATTTTATCCCCTGCTGACTTTGAACGTTTGTAATGATCAGTCTATAATCTTAATGGTAGGTGTATTTTAACAGTGAGTGACAGAATAAAAAAAAAAAAAAAAAAGAAAAACGCATGTCAAAAAAGTTATAAATTGAATAAATTGATTTGCAGGTCAATGAGGGAAATAAATATTTGACCCATTCAACTTAGTACTTGGTGGCAAAACCCTTGCTGGCAGTCACAGAGGTCAAACATTTCTTGTAGTTGGCCACCAGTTTGCACACATCTCAGGAGGGATTTTGTCCCCCTCCTCATTGTAGATCCTCTCCAAGTCAATAAGGTTTCGAGACTGATGTTTGGCAACTCGAACCTTCAGCTTCCTCCACAGATTTTCTATGGGATTAAGATCTGGAGACTGGCTAGGCCACTCCAGAACCTTAATGTGCTTCTTCTTGAGCCACTCCTTTGTTGCCTTTGCTGTGTGTTTTGGGTCATTGTCATGCTGGAATCCACAACCCATTTTCAATGCCCTGGCTGAGGGAAGGAGGTTCTCACCCAAGATTTGACGGTACATGGCCCTGTCCATCTTCCCTTTGATGCGGCACAGTTTTCCTGTCCCCTTAGCAGAGAAACACCCCGATAGCATAATGTTTCGTTCTCCATGTTTGATGGTGGGGATGGTGTTCTTTGGGTTATAGGCAGCATTCCTGCTCCTCCAAACACAGTGAGTTGAGTTGATGCCAAAGAGCTTGATTTTGGTCTCATCTGACCACGACGCTTTCACCCAGTTCTCCTCTGAATCATTAAGATGTTCATTGGCAAACTTCAGACGGGCCTGTACATGTGCTTTCTTGAGCAGGGGGCCTTGTGGCGCTGCAGGATTTCAGTCCTTCACGGCATAGTGCGTTTTCTTGGTGACTATGGTCCCAGCTGCCTTGAGATCATTAACAAGGTCCTCCAGTGTAGTTCTGGGCTGATTCCTCACCGTTCTCATGATCATTGAAACTCCACCAGGTGAGATCTTGCAGTGAGCACAAGACAGAGGGAGACTGACATTTATTTTGTGTTTCTTCCATTTGCCAATAATCGCACCAACTGTTGTCACCTCACCAAGCTGCTTGGCGATGGTCTTGTAGCCCATTCCTTGTATAGGTCTACAATCTTGTCCGTGACGTCCTTGGACAGCTCTTTGGTCTTGGCCATGGTGGAGAGTTTAGAATCTGATTGAATGATTGCTTTTGTGGACCGGTGTCTTTTATACAGGTAACATGCTGAGTTTAGGAGCACTCCCTTTAAGAGAGTGCTCATAATCTCTGCTCATTACCTGTATAAAAGACACCTGGAAACCAGAAATATTGCTGATTGATATGTGGATCAAATACTTATTTCCCTCACTGACCTGCAAATAAATTTAAAACTTTTTTAGCATGCGTTTTTCTTGTTCCTTTTTTTTGTTATTCTGTCTCACTGTTAAAATACACCTACCACTAAAATCATAGACTGATCATTTCTTTGTCATTGATCAAATGCTCAAAATCAGCAGGGGATCAAATACTTTTTCCCCCACTGTAACTTGCTTTGCTGATGACGGTTATTGGGTTCCCACACAAAAGGCATTCTTCGGATTAGCATGGATTACACCAGGCAGTGAAAGGTGCCAGTGCTAATGTAACTCTTGAGCAATGCAGCTATAAATCATAAGTTGGTAATAAGCAATTAAAATATTCACATTATGGGGGTTGTTAGTGTGATAAAGAGGGATATGTGACCCTTTAATAAAAGCAGTAACAATATTCCAAATTCCATAGCATTACACTATTCTTTCAGTCAGTGACACGGACATAATTTCTGCCTTTACCTTGCTGAGTCTGGCTAGTTACTTGTGCAACTATTTTACATTTCCTTGCTTGAAGTTTGCCCCATTAAGGTTTTATGGACTCTTCATGATGTTTCAGTTTATTGTTGAGTTTTCTGGCACATCTATAGTGATTTGTTGGCGGTGTGCTGTAGCACAAGACACTGTACGCATCAAATCTGGTAATTGGCTTTCTGGGTAATGAAAGACAGGTCTTTGGCTTATTAGAAGACACAAGAACTTGAACGGCTTTGGAGCAATAGCTATCATTGTCAGAAATGTCGAGATCTCTTGTTGCAGCATAGCGAATGTCCCATCTCTGTGCTTGATTCATCTTACCAATAGGATCTATAACAGCTCTCCCACTGTTGGGCAGCTCTGACTGGGCTCTGTATTCTTCAAGACTGGTAGAAAGCAGGCTTTCTTATCAGCAGGTTCTATAGAAAGGACTAAGTTTTGTGGCATTAATACAGGATAAAAGGGTGACTTTAGAGTTCAGGGCTTTAGGTACAAGGACACGGTTTCTTGACTTAGTGTCCTGAGGGCCCATTGCAGCTCTAGCACCCTCTCTCTTGCTTAGGGATTTTCTGTGGATTTTACAGCTAGTACACCATCTTCTAAAATCGTAGTAGCTACCACCCAGGCTGCAGCTGTGGAAAATCTTCAAAGTTGCTGAGGTCTTGAGAGTGGGTTGGCTTTGGAAGATAGTCTATATATCCATCCTCGATATTCTGGTTCATAATTTATCTTCTAAGATTAAGGATATCACTGTGCTGATTGTAACTAAAAGCCTGTTTACAAAGTAAAAGGTTGAGAGACACGCAGTTTAGAAAGTAGGTATATGAAATTTGAGATACTAGGCTCAAGCCTTATCTATGTATTTAGGGGTAAAGGTGAAAATACTTATGATAACAATCTCCATTTCAGCAGGTGATAAAGACATTTTAGTTAGAAAAAGAAAAACAGTGTAAAAGTTGTGAATTCGTTTAAGAACTTTGGAAATAAATATTTTTTGTTAAAGGCATATTTAAGTTTTATGGATTAGAGGAGAATCAGCTGTGTGTGAATTTTTTTTACATTCAAACATTATTAAACCTACCCTAAAGTTTGCTAAATCTCTTGAGTTTGCTAGCAGTCTGTTTTCATAGTAAACAGCCCTGGAAATCCCTGCTAAAATTAGCATGACATTCATAATTTATTTTGTCCGATCACTGCCAGCTAATACACTGTTATAATCTGTAAATGGTAGCTTGTGCAGGAAGGCATCATGGGGTTTGTAGTCCAATATACAAGGAAGCAAGGAAGGGTCAGACACTACTGTGTGGTTTTCTGCATTGCACTGCTGGTGTTTTGAAGGTTGGTATAAGGTTAAAAACCATATCCAAATGCAGTGTTTCTATTGGTAGGTACACTGTTCCTATATAATCCGCTCTGAAGGTGTGGAAAACCAATGTTATTTTTAAATAAAATAAAATTGTGTGTACAGAATGACTCAATGTAATGTGTGTTATGTGTGATATTACCATTCATTAATAGATCTCCCGATCCGTTTTTATTGCTATTCAAATTGAAACTACTTATCTAAGTATGCTTAGAAACAAAAAATTCTGTTGGAAAAATAGTGTCAAACATTGTAATTATGAATAACTTTTCTAAATATTTAAGATGTTAATATCATCATCAATTTAAGATAACAAAGTATTATCCCTTTGTCTTGAATTCAATGATCGAGCTTGAACAGCATGGGCAATTTGTTTTTACAATCTGATAAAATTATTTTATTTATAATTATATTACATTACATTAATTTGTAACATGTGTGCTAATTTCTATCCATTTATTCTTGTGATAGAAATAAATAAATATATATTTTTTGTGGCCATATTTGAGTGTCCCAGCTCAACTTCCCAGAATGCAGTGTAATTACTGTTTTTCTCGGAACGCTGGGCTGGAAGCAGGTTTTTTAACTTGCTTTAGACATTCAGATGTGAACACAGATGTACTTTTTATTTAATATATATATATATATATATATATATATATATATATATATATATATATATATATATATATATATATATATATATATATATATATATATATATATATATTTTTTTTTTTTTTTTTTTTTTTTTTTTAAATCCATCTCGGCCTCCAAGGAGAGGTCTAGGATGCCCTCGTGTCCATAAATCGCAGCACATTTATTTGTATCCCGGTCAGTGGTTTTGCAAGTCTCCATCCGCCTGCATTTTGACTTTTCAGATTGAAAGAATGCACACTGACAATACATGATAGTGGATGTTTATTAACATATCTTACAATGTTTATAAGATTTAAATTTTGCACTTTTGATGGATTATAAAGACCAAGCTAGCTTCTACAGTAATGTACTGTACTTAAATGACCATTCACACAAAATAGAACACAATTACATATTTGAGAAATATACACTCACACTTTTTTTAGTTTTATACTATTTTTTTTTTTAATCTGCAAAGCTGGGCTTTCCAAAATTCTTATTGTAAAAGGCTGGAAATAATGTATACAGCAAACCAAGACCCCAAATCCTATTTTAGCAGCATGCATGTGTGTTTGTATTCAAGTAGATTTTTTTTAACCAAGTGTACTTTATTTTCTATTTAACTGTGAACAAATTTCCCCCAAAAATTAACAAAAACTCAAATTTTAGAGCTAATGATTTCACTTCACATGAACTACCATGAGAACCTTGCTTGTCATACACAACAATAAAATCCTGACTTTATCGCTTTTTTTTTTCTTTAGACCAAGCTTTTAATCTCTGCACAGAACTGAAAAACAAATGAAGTTATTAAATATTGGCTTTACGGCCATATTTACAAAATGATAATTTGACAAAACAATGACATCCATTAGTTGATTATATTGTTAAATTGTCACCAAATGAAAGTGCAATTCCAAGTAAAATATTTAATTTAGTGACACGTTAAAGGTTTTAGCTGAAAATAAAGGCAAATATCTAAAAGTCAAACACTAGGAAAAATAATGTGTAATATATTTGTGGATGATTACTCAATGTAGATAAACCTTATTATTTTTGCTATTAAGATTAGACCATTTCCCTTATCTCCTTGTAATTTTATATTGGGCACAAAAATCAGACCTACAAGTACTAAATAAATACTGTGTACAGTATTAATATAATGTTTGCTTATGGCTATGGTAGCTCATCATACATATATAATGGTGTTAAATCGCCAAGTGAAGGCTCAAATACATTTGGTACGACTCACTGCAGACTGCATTCACATTGATAAGCATCATTCATCAAGATGACAACAAGGAGAAAAAGTAAATATTTATCTATAGACCACACCATCCAAGATTCTTAATCCCACTAAAAAAAACAGTATAGGTAGAAGATGTTTGGCAAACTGAAATAGTGTGTAATTGGTACAAATCATGTTTTATTTTTTAAATAAAATTCAAAGTCATGTGGCTTCTACTTGTATAGAGTTTCAAGTTGCAGCTGATGAGGCAAAAACCCTGCAGTTACATCTTAAGACGTAGGTATTCTGAACCTAAGATAATATATCAAAGTGATCTGCACAGGAGCAGGCTGAACTGGTACTTACAAAACTTGCTTTGTATCGGTTACAGACTTTACCAGCTTGAAGAATTTTCCCAATTGATTTTTTTTCGAAGAACTGTACATCCCTTTAAGTGGGTCCTCTCCTTTACTTCCTCATTTAAGTAATTGGGAAAACGAAGGATAGACAAACACTTTAAAACCCCAAGGAATATGTGTGGTGTGTGAGAAACCCTTCTGTCCCACTGTAATTTTTCATGTCACTAAGAGCATGTTCCCAATGCATTTCCCAACCTGGCACAAGTTGGCAAAGCTGTGATAGACAGGTGACTCATAAAGAAAAAGACATATATCCTATGCCTTTAGGAAATGAAGCAGAACAAATCAGTGACACAGTAAAGATGAACCTCTTGAGCTGACAAAGATTTTGAGTTATGTCTCTTTTATGAGACAGGCTGTAAATGTATATGCCAACCATCCAGACACACACACATCTGGCTAGTAATGAAAAGCACACATGCAAACTGGTGAGATGTCTTCGCCATCTTGGGTGTTTTACACAGTCCGTGTATCGTATATTCTGTATCCCCATATCATGAGTATATTTTCTAAACTATCTTGTAAATTTCATATATGAAATTTATGACCAGAATAGAAAAATGTCTACAATAAGTCGCAGGCATTTAGTGAACCAAATGCAACACAGATAAAAGGAGAGAGAGAAAAAAGCACAAAAAGCAATCTAATTATATTACACTTTTTTTCAATTATTTAGCTAGTGAGAAAATCTAAAATTCCTGAGAATGAAGTATTTTTTTTTTTGTAAAGCCTAAAATGCTTTAAACAGATCCTCTCAGTAAATAACGCACTTATTTATATGTCCCTGAATGCATGTATATGTTTATACATACATACAGATATATTTATATATATGATTACACATGTCATTTTAAAATGTTCTATAATAACATCTGTATACCATCTTCAACTATACAATATCTCACAGGAAACAAATGTGTTTTACAATGAATTTCTAATTACATATAAACACACAAAAATGAACATGGAAGGGCTTAAAACATACATTAATAGATTTACTTATGAACATATGAACAATGAGCTTACTCGACACTTAAAAGTGCAGTTCCACCTACTAATATATCTTGGACATATATATATATATAAATATATAAGACTCCCTTTAGCTAGTGTTTGGGATAGAATAGCTTTGCAAATTAAGATGCAAAACCCATATCTGAAAAAGCACAAAATGCTTCCAATATGTCTTTGTTTAGGTCTTAAACGTGAGAAATCATCGTAAAGTGCCTTCAAATGTCCACTATCATGTAGTGGAATCGGAGCAGCTATTTTTAATGTGACAAGTTTAAAGTATATATTTGCTCATGGATACCTCTTCAGCCCCCAAAAGACTACAGAGCAAAGAGGAAAAATAAAATTATGAAGATTTGTTAAATCATTTCTATGCAAAATTACTGGAACTGCACCTTTAATAACAAAATGGCGCAGAGTCCTGTTAGGCATGGCCATGAACATTCAATAACATTTGTGCTTTCCTGTCGACTTCAAACATTTAGTTATCCTATGCTTCTACATTAATGTCACTTTTCTTCTCTCTTTTTGTACCTTAAGCTTTCAACGGGTGAGGGGGATGTGATATTAGTACAATAGCACCTAATCGCTAAAAAGCTTCGTAATGGCGGAATCCATTGCCCACCAAATGGGAAGTCCTTTGGAGCTTCCATTTATTGACTCCTACTGAAGACGAGGAGAGATTTTGCAGCTCTTCACAATCCATTGTAGTGCGGTCCCCATCTCTTGTTGATGTGATCGAATGTGTGAGACACCCATTGCTCCTCTAGGACCTTGTACCGCTCTTTGCAGATGTAAAGAGGCTTCCCTCGCCTGTGGAAGAGAGAGGTACAGAGTGTAACGGAAATGTGTAGAATATTTACTCAACCAGCACTAAAGGTTTTCAATGCAGCAAAAAGACTACTTATTATAAAACTAAACAATTAAAATATTAGTTTTATAGAAAGAAGGGACATTTTTGGAAAAGGCATAGGGTCATGTAGAAATGATTAAGTGAGGTCTAAAGTAATGACCTGTAGGTTTATACCTACAATGTATGCACGTTTTTCCTGTTTTATCTTTTAGGACCACTCTGGACAATTTTTCAATACAGTATTTTGAGAAACGAAACTTGATAATGGGCAAAGTAAAAATAAAAACAGTGATTACATTTTTTATTACATTTTCTTTACTAATCCTGCTTCTTGCAGTTTGTCATTGTAAACTAATGAGCACCCATTAGACCTAGTAAGAGAACAGATGCATCTGCCACGTTTCTATTATGGAACATAACTGCAAAGTCAAAAGTCTCCTCCCACCACAGAAAGTATATAACGGGAAACTAAAATGGTAAAATCCACATGAGAATATAAAAGCAATAAATAAGTGGTTCTATTAATTTTTACATTCAAACACATCATCATCTATTTTAAAGTGTAGTTCTTCAAAAGAGGATATTTTAAATTGTTGACCAACAATGGTCCTTTAAACCTTACCAGCCATGTTTCTACAGAATGTTAATGGTCCACTGTCATTTTGGAAGAAAAACACATTTGTGGACTATGAACCAATCTTACATGTTATATAAGCCATAAGCATAAAAACATTTTATGGGAAATCATTTTAGCTGGCCGTATCTGTCCTTCTGGTCTGGAGCCATGCTAAAAATATGTTATCTATTCAAAAGTGGAAATACACAATGATTTGTGGTTTCACTGGAAGATCCAGGTCAACTTTAAGAGTTTGGCATCACTAGCCGCTTTGCTTCCTTAAACTTTTACAGCTTTTCCAAATTAGTTTGCAAGGTTTATAGGGAAGGGTGTGCAATATTACTGAATTTTACACTTAAATTTCAAAATAAAGAAACACTTGATGAGTATCATAAATATTACCTAAGATCTCGGTCTTCTTCACCGTGAGCATCAAGATATACAGAGCCCCAGAGGCAGAAACGATGTCCTCGAATAATGATGATAACAGAAGCATTGATCAGCAGGAATATCCCAGTGCCAGCACCACAGTTTTGGGAGTGCTATGGGGAACAAAATGTAAATTATATACCATGTTAGGCAGAAAACACACACACAGACTGTGGTAATTTAAGATAAACCACAAATCTTGCAAATGGGTATAATATGGCTAGATTACTTATAGAGTAGAAAACAATTCTAGTATTTATAAGAATAGTCTTTAAAACTCCTCCCCTGTTTCAAGACTAATCACTCCTCAGCTCCTCCTTACATCTCTCTTCTGGTCTCTCGCTATACCCTAGCTCATCATCTTCGCTTTGCTCAGGAACGTCTCCCGTTCTTCTTGGCTAAAAAGATTTCTGACTTATAGCTCCAAGCCTCAAGAATTCCCTGCCATGAGAAAAATCCTTGCAATCTCACCTCTTTAAAAGGTTTAACTTGAAAATCACTTCATTAAAGATGCTTTAGACACTTTGCAGTGTCTTCCTTTCCTCTTTTACATACCATTTTACCCTCTCAATAGAACTCAAAATAGAATAGAGGTACAAAATAAATTAATGTTTATAAAAAAGAAAACTTACCAATACACATTCACAGTAACTCTGTTGTTTGCAGCAAAGGCCCTTTAAGCAAACAAATGTGCCACAAACAAGACAAAGTGCTGGGTCCTTAGGAATTTTTGTGCAGACAGTGCAACATTTTCTGTGATAGTATTGGAAAATGGTATTGTAATTTTCTGGCAATTGAAGGAGACGCGGCAGGTCCCACTTAGTATCATGAATTACCAAAACCTAAGAAAAAATAAAAGTAATTTATATGAGGCAGCAATGGAAGGGTAGCATATTATTGGTTACAATAGTGATTAAACACTTGTTGTAAGCGGGTATTTCAGCAAAGCATTCACACTTAACCAGTCTCCGGGCTAGCAAAAAAGCAAATGACAGTAAGATTTTTATGTTATTTGTGCATTTTTGTAACTGTTTATATTTAATGATTTTAAGGCCTAATTTACACATATTTACCTCTTAAATAAGTATAATTTTCCTTTAACATGCATTTAGTGCATTAAATAAAGCAAAAGAAAAACAAGACATTTTGCTTACGTTTACTTGGTCTTGGTGTTTATCTGAAAACAAAGTAATTTCTGAACACCACTGGGATATTAGATCGAATGCTGGTACTGGCCATTCAAGGCAAGAGGCACTGGTGAATTGGTTAGATGCTTGAGGAACAGATGATAAAAGTCCCAAACAGTTGGACAGAACTGTAAATTCATCTTCCTCCTGTGAAACAAAAAAAAAAACAATCTTGCTATTTTGGCTAACAAAATACAGATATAATGGATAATGTACCCTTAAGGCCCACAAACACTATGTATCGCTTAGTTTACACTACATTAACATCAGTGCAAGAAATTTATATTACAATAATTGTTTGTTTAATTGCCATATAAAAGTACAATTTTGTATTATTTTCATGCTGAGGAGACAAGAATATCATTATAAAGAAGGACGGTATTGGGAAATATGGGCATCTATTTAAACATGCAAAAACGGTAATGGAAAAAAAATAATAAACTTTGACAGTTACATTCATGATCTGTGTTCTTGAGCAGCTCACATTAGCGAATATACAGAATGCCATAACTTTTAGATATAAATCGGAACTTCTATAAGCAAATGCTTTCACATAAGAGCAACTTGGGGTTAGGAGATGTATTGCTTGAAAATAAGTAACCAGAAACAGAGAAAAAGATTTTAGTGTAAAAATGTAGCAGATAGCAATTTACCTGGCAGCTGGGTAAATCCACTCCAAAAAGGTGGTGTTGAAGAAGACTAGTAATCCTGAGGAAGGGCAAGCAGAACTGCTGCAAGTAATGCTCTATGGATTGCGAAGACCAGACAGTGCTGTGCATCTAAATTTAGGAAACAACAACATGAATGATAAGCACAAAATATAGTCTATTTAATGTTCTGTTTAGATATGAAATCTTATTAAATAGCAATTGGCATCATTAAAACTATTCTGCACCATCATGTATAGAAGTGAACATAAAGTAGAATATGCATAAATCGTTCTAACTCGAAACTCTTTACATAATCGTTTTAAAATGCTGCCATGTTAGTTACAGCACTCAAACTGTTTATTTAACTTAAGCCTAAGTCCGCTGCACTGCAGGATTCATGAATGGGTCACACACCATTACAAGCTCCCACTAACTCATGTTTGTCTTTATTACAACAATAAATTCTACACTTTTCTATTTGTGGTTAGAATGTCTAAATAATTTAAATGAATAAGCTAAAAAATTTTACTTAAATTACAATACACCGTGTATGTTAAAGTCTGCTTTTGATGTATGGTCTTTGCAGAACCTGCCAATTGTGGGAAACTCTACAGTCGTTAGCTAGATATATAAAACAGTGGAAAAACAACAAGAAGTTGGAATGTACAAAGTACTTTCAGCATTTAAGACACAATCACATTTCGGCATTTTACCATTGATACATCTTCAGATTCTTCATCTTTATATATCTTCCCTCCAGATAACTCACTAATCACATAACTGAGCAAAGCTTCCCAAGACTTCCCTGAAGTGTATGAACTCTGTCAAAACAAGAACATAAAGAGATAAATCTTAGTGGGCTATTTTAGGTGTCTGTTATATTTTAAAGTTTCAAGATAAGACAGAAAGAACAGTGAAATATGACAGCTGTATTTGAAGATCTATTGGCAACCTCAAAAATAAGTTTATGTCATATATACACACACACATATTTATATAAAGACTTCTCAGAAAGACTGTAGTGGTAAAATAAATCATTGCAATTTGAAAGTCGTACCTAGCATATCATTTATTTTATATTATTTTTTGACATTTTCCTCTGCTCACCTTTGGGCAGATGCTATCTTGATCAATCTCATACGCCCCATTCCCCAGCCCATGTCAATGTATGACAGGGCAACAATTTATGAATTTCCTGAAAGTCTCCATATTGCATTATCTAATGCAAATGGAGCACACACAGCAGTTCACTACCGGTCCACATAGTGATGTGGTGTCTGCATTACAAGTTGCATGTACCACATGACTGAACAGGATGAACTGAAAGCTGCTGGTAGTGCTGTGAGTCTTCATATAAGAACAACCTATATAAAGATCCGCAGCAAAATGCTCCGTTGAATGAGAGGAGAGAAATAGGTCAACATGGCAAACTCCTGCAGCAGAAATTTTAAAAATAGCAATAATGCAAACATTTCGATAACTGTGTGAAAATGGTTTTCATTATTCAAGATGTTGTTTATACTTTTAAAAAAAAATTCCACCTGAAACGGAGCACTGAATGATCAATGACCACCATATGCTCTACTAAGAAAGAGGCTGAATCAGTTCAGGACGATGGTTGGCTTAACCAGAGATTCCTGGAGGGAGGAGATGCTTCTTCAAATCCCAAGGCAGATCATTTTAAACCAGATTAACAAAACTTCCATTTAGATCACAGGATTCCTTAGTCAAGGATTTATTTGCATTAAGTGATTCAATATGCAAACAACTACACAAAGCAAAACAAAAACATTTCCACTTTGGATCCTATCCTGTAATGGTTACGGAACCAGTCCACCGCTGCAGTGCGGCGACCAACTGCTAGATGGCGCTACCGATATTCCAGGGCCATATCATAGGGTCAAAGCTTAGGTAAACTGCTAGGGTTAGTTTAGGGTTAGGCAAATATTCTAATGTTAAAACTTCTCTTACATAAATCGGCAGCGCCATCTAGTGGTTGGTCCCTAACTGCAGCGGCGGACTGGTGCTATAACTGTAACAGGATAGATCCCCACTTTGTAATCATAGTGTTAAATATCCTATGAAAAATCTAATTTTCAGTAGATCTCATTTTATAAGAAGTATTTCTATACAGAGGACAATGTATTCTAAGATTTTGTGTTTTGTATTAAAAGGCTGTTGTGGCCATATAATTAATATATACTCTTTTGAAAAAAACACTCTTGAAACTAAGCAACAAAAATAATATTGATTCTAAATGTATTAACTTTTATATGTGATTATGCTGCCATTAGGGTCTGCTGATTAACTTTCTGAGAATGGAATGGAGAGGAACCTTCTACCAGCATACTCAGGATGTGGATGCTAAAAATGACCATTAGGACTAATGAAAAGTTAAATTAGGTTAATGCACAAACCATCCTGATAAAGGCGCACATAGAATCAAGTCAGAAAAGAAAATGAAAAAACACAGTAAAGCATAACTGCATACGAAAATGTAAAGATGCTTTTTTTTGCTTTCTGAAAATATTTTGCTATTATTAAGTTTAGTTATTTAAAATATTATATCGAAAAATGTGACCAAAGTGCTCCTTTAACGAATGCTGATACTACACATACAAGTTCCAGAATGTACCACTCAGATTGGGTGAGAATTCTGTACTTTTGTATTAAGTTTAACTATAATTGTCAGGCTGTGATTTCCTCTCTGTATATAAATCCTACAGGGAACGATTTTGCCATGTCTGCATTTTTTGAGCAGAAACTTTTATATGAGGCTTGAAAAATGTCACCTTTGCTTTTAATAGCCTCTTTCCTATATGTGCATCTCACAGGAAAATAGAGAGAATTGATTTTTCAACTGCTGTAGACATTTAAAAGCTTGTAAGACTGAAGATGTGCACATTTAGCTCTCACATCCAAGTGCCAGCTTGGACATCTGGACACATTTTCAATTTTTTGCAACTTACAAATCTTCTTAAACACGTTAATAAAAAGATTTTTGGGGAAAAACAGAACACAGATACCAACCTTGCTTGGAGCTCCTGATGCGCTCCATGCCAGGCGGTCTTCAGCACTGAGTTTGACGGCGAGTGCAATGAGAGCTTGTGTGTACAGCAATGTGTACAGGGTTTTCACAATGCAAATAAAATGTTCTAGAATAAAAGAATATATCTTGGTTAATTGATTAAGTTATTCTCTAATGTGAAATGCAATACCATAATAAAAAAGTGATATAAGCAAACTTGCCCAACATATACATATTCAAATACATATAGTTATACTCCGAGGGAGAGATTCACATTCTCCAATGTGTTTTTCTTTCCTGGGTCCACAACTTAAGGATTTTTTTTTGTTGTATATAAATCTTCTAAATAAATAATTAAATAAATAGATAAATCATAACAAAAAATAAAAAAAAGTAATGAAATTTAAACTTTATATACTTCTTAAAAGCCCAGAGAGTAATAGTTTCTCAGCTTGTGAAAGCTTCACCTTTGTTCTTGTTTACGCTCATGCATGGTGCCATTGTTGTAACCTAATGCCATGCCCACAGAGGAGGGACTTCACACTATCAGTATAATGCTGCTGCATGATAAAGATAAGGAAATATTATAGGAAACTGCTATTATCAATATTGGTAGTTATAAAAAGGTTACATTGAGCAACAATTATAGTAATTGCCATTTCCTCAAATTACTCCTTTTGAATCATAATATATTAGAACAACATATATCCACATTTAACTCGGCTTCTAAAAAAATCCTGTCAGTTTAATGTTACTTTATAGGTTCTAACACACAGCATATCGCTGCCTTTCTTTCCTTATGTCACAGACGTGAAAGATGACAACATGCATGAGAGTAAACTGAAAGGGGCACTCCCTGAATAATCTGTTTCTCTGCGTGCTACTTAGTAAAGGAAGGGCACATTTTAGGATAATTATGTTGAGAAAAATAAAATGTATTTAGATAAAACTAAACAAAATGCATGAAGATTCCCTTTAAGGAGCCCTCTTTTCAAGAACAAAAATGGGAAGGATTTTCTAAAAAATCAAGTAAGCAGCTACATTGATTTAAAAAAAAAAAAAAAAAAAGGTAATTTTTAATTATATTTTCAGACAATTTTTGCATAATGTTCTCATGGAGCTCCTAGTAAAACCAAATGGAACCCTGGGGTGAATGGTGGAGTCACTGGTAATTTCTACATGGAAATGGGAACAATGATCAAAATAATAATATGAACACCCCTCCAACAAATGCCTCCTTAGGTTGGCATTCTAAATACACTGCTTGAGACACTACCAAGGGGAGTGATCACGGTACTACTTTTGATCGATGACCTTAGCTGAAGTATATTTTTCAATTACTGTATACAGTGGATGGGATGACTAGCTGCATTCTATACCTTTAAAAGTAGATCTAAAATACATTTATGTGACTTTAAAAAAGTAGTTTAATAAAAATGATATGTTCAGTGGCATTTTAAGTCCAAGCAATCTACTATTTCTAGGAAGTATATCTGTTAGCTGGCATTTTTTCAACCTTGTTTGGCTGCATCAATACAAAAGAAATGTTTATTGCCTACAGCTATCCAATAAATCAGTGGAGTGTAACGTCTAAAACAGACTGTATTGAGTATTTCTGTTATAGCTGTGGAAGGGACAATTCCTTTTTTCCTCACAAAATACATGAATATGGTTGAGGGTGATTAAATACTTACTATTGCAGATTAACATTAACAGTAGAAAAGGCACCTAAGAACTAGAGCTTATTGAACATGTTACTTCAAATGGGATGTGCAAATAAATGTCTATTTTTGGTCTTTTCCCATGGATTGCTACAGAAACAAAGAGATTTGGATGTTTTCATCTGTCCACAAGGTATGTTATCAATTACACAACACTATTGTCTTGTCAAATGTATTTTATATA
Organism: Discoglossus pictus; assembly: GCA_027410445.1. Lineage (NCBI taxonomy): Eukaryota > Metazoa > Chordata > Amphibia > Anura > Alytidae > Discoglossus > Discoglossus pictus. The sequence goes on along the minus strand of CM050173.1, from coordinate 32,179,341 downwards.
GTATAAAACTGACATGATATGAAAAATATCTACTAGCTTTCTACTGCACTATAATTTGCATATTAGGAGTACATTACATGTATACATATGCTACATCTATGTAATACTAAAAGTACTTTAAAAAGTGTCTTTTTATTTTTATTATCCATAGTTAAAGCAAAATCTCAGTTTAAACCGTCACGGGAAGTATTAGGTGATTTTGGTGTTTAATGTTAACAGTTCCAAAATGTGTAGAAAAAATGGTGACAATCATAACAAAGGTATAATGTAAGTAATTTATATGTATATAAGTATAATTAGTTTTTATTGATAGAAGAGTTATGTTTGCTGTACAATAAAATGTATGTACTCTATTTGTATAATAACATTTTCTTTTTTAAATAGTATGAATCAATAGCTATACTGGCTCCCTCTGTCATATCGTAAGTGAATCCTGCCCAATGTGTGCATGGCCCCACTGCCAACAGTGACTGTATATAATGTTAAAAAAAAACAGTTACACAAGAAAGAGGATGAACTCAGAGAGGGAGAAAGTAGGGAACAAAATGACTGTCCCTATACTCTGCAATATAAGTGGCAAAATCAAGCAAGTCAAAAATGTTCCATATATTCCACTAAAATGTTTATAAAACGTATGTAACAAATTAATTGGGATTCAGTGTAAAATACTTCCAGTGTTCGGAAATTTCTAAGTGTCCTGGATCATGAATGCATCTGATAGAGGAGAATTCGTAGTGTATGGAATTTTTTTTTGCATGAAAACAAATAGTAAAATAAACATTTACAAACTCACCCTGATGTTTGCTATTTTTGTCCAATTTGAAAGCTGCAGCTTTTGTTAGTTGACACCCCTGAAAATCTCTACTAAGATTAGCATTGAATTCATAAATCGTTTTGTCCAATTAGGAGAAAGCAGAGGTTAATTTATAGTTTTTTTTTTCATCATACCCTGGGGTTCCTGTGTTGCAAAGCAGCCTGGGATATGTAGTCCCTCTATCATTGTGCTCTAAATCAGCTTTGAGCTCAGACCCCACCAAACCATGCGATTCCACCCTGGAATTACTTCCTGTGGTCTCTACCAGAAAGGTCAAACTGTATTTGGCTGGTCTCTTGAGTGTACTTAGTTATGTAAGTACCCTGTGGGTGTGCAACGCTGTATTTTACTCTCCTGCATTTAACTTTGTAAGTCCTTGAAACTTTTCTATAACGCACTTATTTTTCTGATAATTCCAGCCGGTTTCTTACCAAACATTTGAAACCCAGGAAATGTATATATACACCTTTAAATAAACCCATATACAGTGGATATAAAAAGTCTACACACCCCTGTTAAAATGTCAGGTTTCTGTGCTGTAAACAAATTAGACAAAGGTAAATCATTTTAGAACTTTTTCCACCTTTAATGTGACCTATAAACTGTACAACTCAATTGAAAAACAAACTGAAATCTTTTAGGTGGAGGGAAGAAAAAAAAAAAAGAAAAATAATGTGGTTGCATAAGTCTGCACCCCTCTTATAACTGGGTATGTAGCTGTGTTCAGAATTAGGCAATCACAATCCAAATCGTGTTAAATAGGAGTCAGCATACACCTGTCATCAGTGCCTCTGATTAACCCAAAATAAAGTTCAGCTGCTCTAGTTGGTCTTTCCTGACATTTTCTTAGTCGCATCCCACAGCAAAAGCCATGGTCCACAGAGAGCTTCCAAAGCATCAGAGGGATCTCATTGTTAAAAGGTATCGGTCAGGAGAAGGGTACAAAAGAATTTCCAAGGCATTAGATATACCTTGAAACACAGTGAAGACAGTCATCATCAAGTGGAGAAAATATGGCACAACAGTGACATTACCAAGAACTGTAGCTCCCTCCAAAATTGATGAAAAGACGAGAAGAAAACTGGTCTGTGAGGCTACCAAGAGGCCTACAGAAACATTAAAGGGGCTGCAGGAATATCTGGCAAGTACTGGCTGTGTGGTACATGTGACAACAATCTCCCGTATTCTTCATATGTCTGGGCTATGGGGTAGAGTGGCAAGACGAAAGCCTTTTCTTATGAAGAAAAACATCCAAGCCAGGCTACATTTTGCAAAAACACATCTGAAGTCTCCCAAAAGCATGTGGGAAAAGGTGTTATGGTCTGATGAAACCAAGGTTGAACTTTTTGGCCATAATTCCAAAAGATATGTTTGGCGCAAAAACAACACTGCACATCACCAAAAGAACACCATATCCACAGTGAAGCATGGTGGTGGCAGCATCATACTTTGGGGCTGTTTTGCTTCAGCTGGAACTGGGGCCTTAGTTAAGATAGAGGGAACTATGAACAGCTCCAAATACCAGTCAATATTGGCACAAAACCTTCAGGCTTCTGCTAGAAAGCTGAACATGAAGAGGAACTTCATCTTTCAGCATGACAACGACCCAAAGCATACATCCAAATCAACAAAGGAATGGCTTCACCAGAAGAAGATTAAAGTATTGGAATGGCCCAGCCAAAGCCCAGACCTGAACCCGATTGAAAATCTGTGGGATGAGCTAAAGAAGGCTGTGCACAGGAGATACCCTCACAATCTGTCAGATTTGGAGTGTTTTTGGAAAGAAGAGTGGGCAAATCTTGCCAAGTCAAAATGTGCCATGCTGATAGAGCCATACCCAAAAAGACTGAGTGCTGTAATAAAATCAAAAGGTGCTTCAACAAAGTATTAGTTTAAGGGTGTGCATACTTATCCAACCATATTATTTTATTTTTATATTTTTTCTTCCCTCTACCTAAAAGATTTCAGTTTGTTTTCCAATTGAGTTGTACAGTTTATAGGTCACATTAAAGGTGGAAAAAGTTCTGAAATGATTTATCTTTGTCTCATTTTTTTACAGCACAGAAACCTGACATTTTAACAGGGGTGTGTAGACTTTTTATATCCACTGTATATGTTAAAGAGAGTTATTTATCTGGCAAGAATATGTGAGAAGTGGTGTATGTGTGTGTTCTTAATACTGTAAGTAGATCTGCATATTGAAAAAAATATTCCTCATCTTCAAAGACCATTATAGTGGTCATACAACAGTGTTGAATTGGTTTATTTAGTTTAAGATAACAATTATGTATCTATTAGAACTTACAGTTGCATTCTGGTGTTGACAGATTAGCACAACTGCTTCTCTCAAACTGTATTAGTTGTTTAAGGGGTGGGAGAGGTTCTGTCCTAAAATTATTACTAAACTTGTCTAAGCTTACTTGCAGTTGCCACTGGAGGGAAGGAGGCCGGTAAGGAGACAGACAGACCCTTATTGGGACAGCATCCTGGACAAAATCATCCCATGATCACCTAACAGGGGGTGGAGAGAACTGTATCTGCTGAAGTGTTAAATGCAAACGAAAAAAGTTCTTTTTTTCCCCTCCAAATCAAGATTTTATCAATAATCATTTATTAAATAATGAAATTAAACCCTTTTGTATGACTACTACAGAGGTCCTTTAAGCTCTGCTACCAAGATAAAATAATCATAACCGCTGCTCACCGCTTTAAGGTTTTACAACAAGCTATACTCATTATCAGAGGCAGAGCATTAACCATCATTGTCCAGAGGTTTTGCTGATCTATACGTTCTTACTATTGTAAAAAGGTTTATTTGCCTTCCATGTGACACATTAACAGTACAGGATGAAAGCCAAAAGCCATAGCTTTTCTGAGCCAAGTTCTTCTTCCAAACCAGCTCTATGTGCAACTGTGCAGAATGATAACAAATGCAGTCATTTAATTTGCTTGCAAAGCACAGATATTGTGTAATGCAAGCAATTAGTGCAGACTTAATAAAGATAGTTTATTTAAATTATAACAACATGTTTATCCTTTTTAGACAATTTTCCTGTGCAACGCTTAACACTGAATTTCTAAGAATGATTTCATTTATGGATTTGTCACATGGGCAGTAAGTTATAAATATTTCTCTGAACATAATTGTATAGTTGGATCATGACTTGCAGTGATAGTCTAGAGTCTACAAATATGTTCATGGTGGTCATTAACCACTGAACTGTCATTAACTCCAACCTGTTAGTCTTAAGGGACATATAAAGAATCTGAAAGGTGCAGATCTGTATAAAGCAATAGTTGCCATGTAATTAATCAGAAACAATAGTGTAATGTTTGCATTAATGTAAAACTGTAGGTAATGTACTTTTAAGAGGTTCCCCGGTGGTCTAGAGGTTAGTATTCTGTGCTTTCACTGATGTGACCAGGGTTCGATTTCAGTAAGGGAATCAAGAGGTTACACCACCATGAATACCAGGAGCTGTATGCTGTGCCCACTTGAGAAGGAACTGGCAACCCACTCCAGTATCTCTGCCATGAAAGCCAAGTGGATCAGCATGACCATGGACATAAAGATGTTCCTGGTGTGTTGAAGTCCACAAGGTCACAGAGAGTCCGACACAACAAGAATACCACAATATCCTTTATCAATCGATTCTAAAACATTGCATTTTCTTACAATAAGCTTATATCGAAGTTTATATCAATCAGACTATATGATCCCACCACTGGACCGATACTTTTTATTCTGATAATTATTTCCAATATTACACTGGAGCTACTTCTGAATTGTTTTCAATTTAATGTAATGTAAAACTGAAAAAGACTGAATGTGATCATACCCCAGACAGTAACTAGCCCAATCAGCCTTGTTACAGTCTGATCAGGTTTTCAGTTTCACATGGTTTTAAACTGAAATGATCACCTTGATAGTCTAAGTTGATGAAGTAAAATGTGAAAAATATATACAAAAAAACATTATTTTTGAAATAGAACAGAAAATTGGCATGTGCGTATGTATTCACCCCCTTTGTTATGAAGCCCATAAAAAGCTCTGGTGCAACCAATTACCTCCAGAAGTCACAAAATTAGTGAAATGATGTCCACCTGTGTGCAATTAAGCGTCACATACTCTGTCATTACATATACACACATTTTTTGAAAGGCCTCAGAGGCTGCAACACCTGAGCAAGAGGCACCAGTAACCCAACACTGCCATGAAGACCAAGGAACTCTCCAAACAAGTAAGGGACAATGTTGTTGAGAAGTACAAGTCAGGGTTAGGTTATAAAAAAAATATCCAAATCTTTGATGATCCCCAGGAGCACCATCAAAACTATCACAGCCAAATGGAAAGAACATGGCACAACCGCAAACCTGCCAAGAGACGACCGCCCACCAAAACTCACAGACCGGGCAAGGAGGGCATTAATCAGAGAGGCAGCACAGAGACCTAAAGTAACCCTGGAGGAGCTGCAGAGTTCTACAGCAGAGACTGGAGTATCTGTACATAGGATGACAATAAGCTGTACGCTCCATAGAGTTGGACTTTATGGCAGAGTGGCCAGAAGAAAGTCAATAATTTCAGCAAAAAACAAAATGGCACATTTTGATTTTGCGAAAAGTCATGTGGTAGACTTCCAAAATGTATGGAGGAAGGTGCTCTGGTATGAGGAGTCTAAAATTGAACTTTTCAGCCATCAAAGAAACGCCATGTCTGGCGCTAACTCAACACATCACATCACCCAAAGAACACCATTTTCAGCAGACGGGACTGGGAAACTGGTCATGGTTGAGGGAAAGATGGATGGTGCTAAATACAGGGATATTCTTGAGCAAAACCTGTACCACTCTGTGTTTGATTTGAGGCTAGGACGGAGGTTCACCTTCCAGCAGGACAATGGCCCCAAACACACTGCTAAAGCAACACTTGAGTGGTTGAAAGGGAAACATGTAAATGTATTGGAATGGCCTAGTCAAAGCCCAGACCTCAATCCAATAGAAAATCTGTGGTCAGACTTAAAGATTGCTGTTTACAAGTGCAAACCATCCAACCTGAAAAAGCTGGAGCAGTTTTGAAATGAGGCATGGGCAAAAATCTCAGATGTGGCAAGCTCATAGAGACTTATCCAAAACGACTTGGAGCTGTGATTGCCGCAAAAGGTGGCTCTACAAAGTATTGACTTTAGGGGGGGTGAATAGTTATGCACATTGACTTTTTCTGTTATTTTGTCCTATTTGTTGTTTGCTTCAAAATAAAAAAAAACATCTTCAAAGTTGTGGGCATGTGATGAGGCCTCATTGCAGCTAAGTCCCGCATGTCTCGAGATGAGCGCAAGCTAAGTCCTGCGTGTCCACGCCTGCAATGAGCGCCTCTGGCGCTTATTGCAGCCCAAGTCCTGGGTGCCTCAACTGCTCGCCTCTCTGTCCGAGGCTCCGGCCCGCAAACGTCTTGCTTCGGTTGGAGAGGCTCACAAAGTGTGACAACAATTCGAAGTACGACAACTATATATGTGATACTCTGCCTCCATCTACTTCTGGCAACATACAACTGGATACATACTAAAACTTTTACGTAATAGATTTGCACAACATAAATGTGACTGCTACAACTGCAAGTATTCTCATTAACACTTATATAAAGCTTTAGTTTACAAGGATACAGCCAGTACAAAATTTATTTCATAACATTTTCAGTTTTTTTTTTTTACTTTCTTTACTGGGATGTGTCTTGTAGCCCCTTTTTTATTTTTTTTTAGTTTCTAAAAACAATTTGCCCACAGTGGATCTTTAATTAAACGGACTGTGTTTTTCTCTTACAATTTGCCACATTCCTTGTATCTGCCACTGCAGAGCAGGTCACACTGTAGGCGCACAGTATTAGTGCAGTATGGTCACCTCGACATTCTCTCTAAATTGATGGGAATGTGGCCTATAAATGCTTTGACCTCTATCATAAAAGGCTCTGCTATAATAAAAGCCTTAATTTGTGGTGTTCTTTTTTTAGAGATGGGTTCAGATCAATTCTCCTGTGGAACGAACATCTTGACTAGTATAATGGCATTTACTTTGCCTTAATCAATGTGGGATTGAAGAAGATACCAAGTCTATCTAACAGCTAATAAGACAGTTAATGCTATTCCCAAAGCAGCACTCAAGGGCAATAGACGGGGTTGAGGATTTCTTACAAAATTCCAGTGTTCTTGATCATGTAAATTTCTATACTGTTGGAGACAATTAAGATGAAAATGTACCAATTTAAATAGCAGGTAATTAAATCATTTAATACTTAATGGATTGGATGCAAAGAGAAAATAAATTCAGCCATGCTTACATTATATGTATTATCCCCTCCTTTTAATGGTAGCTCACCTTCATCTGTCATTTCAAAAACAAATAAAAAAGCACTGAACATTGTCTATATATAAATAACCATTTCAGGTTACAAATTAATTCTTGAGATATACACTCTTACTCAAATTCTCTATACGCTAAATTATTTTTGTGTTGGCTTAAAAGATCTTTCCTTGTGCTATCATGAATGTAGAGACATCTCCAACACTAATAATGAAAATTAATTGGCACAAGAGCAGAGTACTCCACATGTTAGTACAGGGGTAGGCAATGTGTGTCCTAGAATGCCAAATGCAGTCCTGGATTTCAGCATTTCCATGCCGTGCACAAGTAAATCAATAAATAACTACTGTAGATACTCACTGAATAACTAGTACACAGTCGGGAAATGCCTGACTGCCCTAGGGAACAAAAATGTATAATAATAAAAATAAAAACCAGGAAAGCATAGGAGAGCCCCCAATTAGAATACAGTACAAAAGAGAATGTCACTATGAAAAAAAAAATAATAGTAAATTGATGGGGGAGTGGAATAATTTGGAACATAGTTAAGGAAGCAAGCAATCCACAGGTAAGTAACATGTTGTTTCTAGAACTATTAATATTTTCGGTGCCTTGGGCTAATTTTACATAATTTCTTCTGATTAGACATTTTGTGTCATTATGCAAATTGTTAATTGTCACACTTAATGCAAAGTTATTGCCAGAAATGTGAGGTAGAAATGGGCGATACAATTATAATATAATGAAACAAAAATCTACATCTTCGAATATGGTGATATAATTTGCTTTTAATTTTCCTCAGCAAGTTCATTATGTCAGTATTTGATTAATATTTTAAGTATTTTTTTTACAGCTGTGTAAATTTAGGCCGTTATCAAATGTATGTGAGAAGCAGGTTGCTTTCCTTAGGGGCTCAGGTGAATAATAAATAACTGCAGAAAATAATCTGCGGATATTCCAAAGTCACACTGATTAATGTCCAGTCATTACACAGCTTTTAGAATATCTCAAGTGATAAACAGTTCAGAAAAACGCACAATAAATCTTCACATAAAACAAAACAAGAACATTTCACAACTGGCTTAAAGTGATTTTTAAAAGGTGCACATTCAACATACTAACTCCAATGCAATCCTGAAAATGAAGAAACAGTAATTAACAGATTTGGGTAAATTAACAGAAATTAATATGGTGATTAAACATTGTCAACCGCTTTTAACTGAAATTCAAATGTGATGCAATGTGATAAGAGGATGCCCACCTATAAAACTTGGCTTTTGCCACTTTGAAGCAGTGCTTTGCCCAAACACAGACAGCTAGCGACTTAGACCCACATGGTAACAAGCTGCCATGAAGAGCTATTGACCAAAACCCTTATAAGTAAAGACGGCTCATCTAAGGTTCTGCTCACCTATAAAAAGGTGTTCATGGAACAACTGTCCAAATTGAGAAAAGCTAAGGTGTGTTTTATAATCCCATTTATTTGTAAATGGTTGTACAAAACCATCTATAAATATCGTAACCTAAGATTGCATGGCCATTATGGATCGCAACCTTGGGGTCGTGAAGGAGCTTGTGTATTTCAATGAAGCTGTGAGCTAAACCATGTAGGGTCACCCAAGATGGGCAGGTCATAGTCAGACAAATCCACTGGAGAAGCAACTGGTAACCCACTCTGGTATATTTGCCCAAAAAACTTTGGATGAGCCCAACCAGACACAAGATGTGCCTGCCGTGCCCCGGTCCTTATGGCCACAGAGAGTCTGAAACAACTGAAATACTAGACAACAACAGGATTGCATGATACCTTGAAAGGAGGAATATCATTTAATGTGTTGAGTTGTAACCATGCTCATAAAACTAAGCAAGTTATTGGAGTTGAGGTCGACTAAAGTCCCTTCCCGGCACACAAGGCTTGATTAATACAATGTACCTCTGATATACTCTAAGTATGTAAATACTAGTACATAAAATATAATTTTGTTGTTTTCACTTATAGGGATAAGAAACTCCCACTCATATAAAATGGATGATCTGTATTTTAGAAAATAAAACGGATGACATGCAGAGCAAAGTGTTTGTGCCTTTTCTAGGAGGCCTTAAATGTAACATCATCAAGCGGTTGTCTTGTTAAGTGGTTGCTTAATCAAATGTAAATTCAAAAGGCAAAAAAAAACAACTATGGGCTCCTCTCATAGAATATAATTTAAGAGGCCAGTTGAAAGGTAAAAAATGACAGTGTCGCTTTAAAAGGACACCGTCACCCTAACAGCAAGGTTTGCTCTTCTTCAAAAACATTAACAACTTGCAGTTGTAAGTACTAGTATTATCTGTTTTTCTCTACAGTGAACTATTCCTGGGATGTTCAGCATGGTTATGCTGCATTATTATGCTAATGAGCAGCTCAATATGCAGCTCTCTGATTGAGAAGGATGGTGGAGGTGAATAACTGCATAATAACATTGGGGGTTTACTGTACTTACTTGTTTATGCACTTTCAAAAACAGTGTCCATTGATTAGCATACCAAAGCAGATAATTAGTGTTTGTGAGACACAAATTCACATTTTAGTGCAGCACAATCATTAATGATTTAATTGAGAAAAAAAAAAATCATTTAGCAGATTCTGCTACTACATGGAAGCTGCCATGACACTCACCAAACACGAGAGGCAGATATAGAGCACGGAGGCCCCATATTTACAGTAAGCTTTTCTCAAGAACTAGATAATAGAAACAACCTTTAATTTACTTATTTTCAGACTCTCTACTTGGCCAGTATATCAAAATATAGTGGCAAACTTACACACCACAATTATCCCAACAATGCATATAAAAAAGCCATTAATTTATTACTTAAAGTTTGGTTCTTGCCTGTTTAATTTGTGATGTATTCTAGATTTATGTTTTGATTTATATTTATGAACCAAAATGAATCCGCAATTACTGATCAATGGTTTTTAAAGATGAAAGCTAATAAACAACCATCATTTCTGTTTGAAGACCCAACAATTATCGTTCCTGTGCTTCAATTAGTAAAAAATTATGTTAATGAAGTATGATCTTGGTACATTAAATGCATTAAACATTTGCATAACAAGATGCATAATAGTTCTTAATGGACTAGCAATGGCTTCAGATCACTTAGAAGTCAGTAGAGTTAATTCTGTTTCGATCATTGCCATAATTATCACTGGACCAGACCCTCGAACTCCATATAATTGCTGCAGTCTGATCTCTGAATTTCAAAATATAAATTGCTGGCTTTCACCTCTAGGCTCTCAGCTCTACTTGAAATATTATGAAAGTCATGTAAAGGACATGATTGCTCAGCTTTGAGATCTTGATAGTTTATTTTCTCTTTTCCTCCAAGACCTTGCTTGCGTCTTCACTGTATTGAATGACTGATAAAGGACAACGACAAGGGACACAGATAAGCCAGTCAAACCACAACTGAATTTCCAGCCCGATGTCACTTTTTACTGATAAGGGCCAATCATTATTTCTTTAGACATATCAAACACGCCAGGATTTGCTGCGTTTTGGCTTTTTTTCACAATCTAGCAGGGACATTATTTACATACCTTTGTGCAATGGTTGGGGCATTGTTAGGACCTGAATGAGTAAAAGGGAGGTCACATCTCGGAAAAGTAATGGAACCTCTGCCCTCTCTTCATTGTCTGCCCTGAGGAAACAAAAATGTGAACGTCATTAAAGTACATAATCTAAATTGTTTTTACTTTCATGAGTCAAATAAAGGGTTTCATTGTATATGTTATTACTTGACAAATATAGAATATCCAAAGAGTAAAAATTGGCCTCTCCATATAACTCAATAACTCAGCTGGTGCAGAATGTAATTGGGTACAACTGCTACACAACACACAAGTTTCTAATAAACACGCCATAAGACTTTCATATTATGTCTTTGTTCAGGGAGCAAAAGCAAGTTTTAATGGTTTTGAATGCAAACCTGTTGAAATGTGTAAAACGTCCAACCCCCCCCTCACCCAAAATGCAAGACTGCTCATTGCTTATAAATGATTATTCCAATTGCCACTAATTACATTAGTGCTGCAATTTCTACCTAATATTAATTCAAGGATTACTGGTTATGCTCAGAATCTAGAAGTAGAAGATTGAATCTTAAAGAGCACAACTTGCTATACATTGAAATAGTCTTTATCTACAGTAAGATAATAGCATTGTATACAGCATTGTCTTTTTGGCTAATGTTTGACTCAATATGATAATTTGTGTTTCAGAGTATTTGATAAGGGTAAGGGAAGAGATATAACTGAATAACAACATTGGGGTTCATTGTTTTGGCCACCACAGAAAAAAAACTGAGACTGTCATTCCAATTAGTACATCAAACAACTGTATCCAGTAGCTGCTAATTTACATAAAAACTCAGCACAAACAATTTAGAATTTCTCTGGAATTATTCAGTTTAGAAAAAAATGAAAAGTGATATTATATATATGTGTGTGTGTGTGAAAAGTTTAGGTATGACTAATAGCATAATTAAGCGGGAACATGGATGATGCCTCTGCTGGACCCTAAGGAATCCATGATATTTAGATGAAAGTTGTATATGCAAGAGAGGTGATTACATTTCTGCAGAACTGTGTTTGCATCTAGTGATGCAAACTGCCTGCTTCTAGGCTTGTGAGGGAGAAGGGTGTGTGGTGTGTATTTTAATTATCTAACAAAGCCTGCAGAACTCTACCTTCTTCCTCACTGATAGCTGAAAAACACCCCCCATCATTGAGCTCTCAAGATGTGATGCAACACAAACACAACATGGATTCTTGATATCAAAGAAAAGTTCCTATATCTATACCTATATATATCCTGTATCCGAGGTGTACACAGCTACTAATGTTGTTAGTTCACAAACAAGGGCCTTTTTTCTTGAACTACAGTAGTCCCGTTAACCGTTAAATGTTGCCTTTGGCAATAAAATCTTTTTTTTGCCACGTAAACACAGAAAGACTAGCCAAATATGCTTTCTTGCACCATAATTAACAACAAATCATATAATCTGGTAATACCCAATTCAAAATCTGGCTGTTTAACAGGGTTTTAATATATTGTTATTTATGTCTCTTGTAGATTTACATATGAAAAAAATGTCTTAGAAAATCTCTTAAAAAATATGCACCTAAAACACAATACTAAGCATTTTACAAATTAAGACACAAAAAGGAAAATGGCAAAGAGGCAAAACAAAGTGTTTTAATTGAAACACCAAGCCCACTGTTCTCCAGAGAGCTCCATTCCTGGCACCACCAGCTGGGTCACAAATTGCAATCACAGTACCGTGCTCAATGCTTTCAGACAAATATAGTCCCTTGGAGAGATACAAATTCATGAGCAAGCGGTTTAAGGACTCTCACATGACATCTCCTGTTAGCTCGAGCAGTCCACACAGACTAAATGTTTTTTAAAAGCCAGCAGCAAAATCAAAGAAAGCAAGACAACTTGAGGATTTATTATATATTACATCAGAAAAATAAATACAGTCGCTGTAATGGCAGCAGACTTTTTTGTTCCTAACAGAATTAGTCTCCTGAGTCACCAAGGATTCAGACAAGATGTCTACTTGGCACTACTGAAAGGCTGTAATAATAGTCACTAGAGATTCTTATTGTTTTATTTCAAGGGTGTATCACCTGTTTTGAAGATAACATCCCTTACTTGAAGAATGCTGTTTTTGAATAACTGGACTTGAAGATAGGAGAGAGGGAGAGAGAGAAGGGGAGAGAACTATGGGAAATCTTATTGACTTCCAAGAACACACCCTGCTGAGAAATATAACCAGCATGTCAATAAACGGCAGTGGCAGCCCACAGTAAAATATATTTGCATGTAATAAACGCATTTCCTAAAAACATTTTTAATTATCATGTCTAGTTCCTCCAAATAGCATATTATAAATATGGGACTATAAGTCAAATGTATGTCTTGCAAGATAATCAGGGGCTTATCCAAAATGTATTGGTAAAGGGAGGAGATAAGTCACAACAAGACGGTTTGCTGGGCACGATGATGGAATTTAATTAAAAAATACCTTTACAGGTATAATCCAATGTATCATGGATCTCTCAATGGCCCTGCAGAGGCATCAGAACATATTTTTTTCTGTTTTAAGATCTTGATGTACAACTTGAGGATACTGCTTAATTAGGCTCGGAGTCAAAGTTTTCAAATATTTTTTATTTTATGGTGGCCATTTAAAGTCTGTATATGGAAAATGTTATTCTGGAAGCAATGGAAGTCAGTGGTGTTCCTGGCAGAAGTGCTGTACACACAGAGTGTTGTGTGGGGAAGATGTTGAGCAGAGGAATACATTGTGGGCTGGAATAGAGACCGATGTTGGAAGCAAAGGAGTAAGTTGCAATAGTTGAATAGTTGAGTGCAATGCAGAGGAGCCAGAATAGCATGCAGTGTGTGACAGGTGATTATATTAGGTTATCTGTTCTCTGCCATTTTGGGTATGCTTGGCTGACACAGTGCCTTGCAAAAGTATTCACCCCCTTGACTTTTTAGCTATTTTGTTACATTACAGCCTTAAGTTCAATGTTTTGTTAATCTGAATTGTATGTGATGGATCAGAACACAATAGTCTAAGATGGTGAAGTGAAAGGAGATAAATGTATAGATAAAACTATTTTTTTAGAAATAGAAAACAGAAAATTGGCATATGTGTATGTATTCACCCCCTTTGTTATGAAGCCCATAAAAAGCTCTGGTGCAACCAATTACCTTTAGAAGTCACATAATTAGTGAAATGATGTCCACCTGTGTGCAATCTAAGTGTCACATGATCTGTCATTACATATACACACCTTTTTTGAAAGGCCCCAGAGGCTGCAACACCTAAGCAAGAGGCACCACTAACCAAACACTTGTTTGGAGAGTTCCTTGGTCTTCATGGCAGTAAGGGACAATGTTAATGAGAAGTAAAAGTCAGGGTTAGGTAATAAAAAAATATCCAAATCTTTGATGATCCCCAGGAGCATTATCAAATCTATCATAACCAAATGAAAAGAAGATGGCACAACCGCAATCCTGCCAAGAGACGTCCGGACACTGAAACTCACGGACCGGGCATGGAGGGCATTAATCAGAGAGACAGCACAGAGACCTAAGGTAACCCTGGAGGAGCTGCAGAGTTCCACAGCAGAGACTGGAGTATCTGTACATAGGACGACAATAAGCTGTACGCTCCATAGAGTTGGGCTTTATGGCAGAGTGGCCAGAAGAAAGCCATTACTTTCAGCACAAAACAAAATGGCACGTTTTGAGTTTTGCGAAAAGGCATGTGGGAGACGCCCAAAATGTATGGAGGAAGGTGCTCTGAACTTTTTGGCCAACCAAACAAAAACGCTATGTCTGGCGCTAACCCAACACATCACATCACCCAAAGAATACCATCCCCACAGTAAAACATGGTGGTGGCAGCATCATGTTGTGGGGATATTATTCAGCAGCCGGGACTGGGAAACTGGTCAGAGTTGACGGAAAGATGGATGGTGCTAAATACAGGGATATTCTTGAGCAAAATCTGTACCACTCTATGTGTGTTTTGAGGCTGTTTGGACAATGACCCCAAACACACTGCTAAAGCAACACTTGAGTGGTTTAAGGGGAAACATGTAAATGTGTTGGAGTGGCCTAGTCAAAGCCCAGACCTCCATCCAATAGAAAATCTGTTCACAAGCGCAAACCATCCAATTTGAAGGAGCTGGAGGAGTTTTGCAAGGAGGAATGGGCAAAAATCCCAGTGGTAAGATGTGGCAAGCTCATAGAGACTTATCCAAAGCGACTTGGAGCTGTGATTGCCGCAACAGGTGGCTCTACAAAGTATTGACTTTAGGGGGTGAACAATTATGCACATTGACTTTTTCTGAGGATATTATTTAGCAGCCGGGACTGGGAAACTGGTCAGAGTTGACGGAAAGATGGATGGTGCTAAATACAGGGATATTCTTGAGCAAAATCTGTACCACTCTATGTGTGTTTTGAGGCTGTTTGGACAATGACCCCAAACACACTGCTAAAGCAACACTTGAGTGGTTTAAGGGGAAACATGTAAATGTGTTGGAGTGGCCTAGTCAAAGCCCAGACCTCCATCCAATAGAAAATCTGTTCACAAGCGCAAACCATCCAATTTGAAGGAGCTGGAGGAGTTTTGCAAGGAGGAATGGGCAAAAATCCCAGTGGTAAGATGTGGCAAGCTCATAGAGACTTATCCAAAGCGACTTGGAGCTGTGATTGCCGCAACAGGTGGCTCTACAAAGTATTGACTTTAGGGGGTGAACAATTATGCACATTGACTTTTTCTGTTATTTTGTCCTATTTGTTGTTTGCTTCACAATAAAAAAAATAAAAAAAACACATCTTCTAAGTTGTGGGCATGTTCTGTAAATTAAATGATGCAAATCCTCAAACAATCCATGTTAATTCCAGGTTGTGAGGCAACAAAACACAAAAAATGCCAAGGGGGGTGAATACTTTTGCAAGGCACTGTATATGGTGGGGCAGCCTGAAGAGCTTGGATCTCCCCAGCAGCTACAAGTAGAATGATGAAATTCTTGCAGATTGTATGTAGTGTATAATAAACCTAAGATTCAACCTCCTCTGAGTTGGCTCACTGTTGCCATTAACTCAAATCACATCAAGGCTTATATTGTAACAAGAAAATATTTAGAAAATGTAACTGGGTAAGTGCTTTTACCATAAGAATAAAAAAAAAAAAAAAAAAAAAAAACAGTCATTATATACATTCAGAACAACTATTGAGCAATTATTTCTTAATCTGCAACTATTTCCTAAATGCCTGCCAGCAACATTCATAATAATGTGTTGTCTTCTCACAGTTTGTACCCAAATAGGATTAAATAATTATGTGATCTACGTTATGTTCTATACAGAATTGCACAGATATCCTGGGTTGAACAGAATGGGTTCAGAGTAAAATATAAAGAGATCAGTGTAAGTAAAGGAAAAGTAAATCAACATTGCAGAAAATGATGAAAAACTAGGTTCATGCCGAGGATTACCGCAGAGAAAAGGAAGGAAGCGTAAATGAAAGTATAAAAGAACATACAAAATGGCAATAAACTACACACCATAAGCAGCGTGTGGTACCGGGGAAAAACTTGAATAATTAGAACAGTGGAAGAAAACAACCTCAAATTAAAGCATTATAAACATTTTTTTTTCCAATGAGGTTGTTGAATGGAGAGTTTCTGCTGCCTTTGGTCAAGGAACTAAACAAGGTGAAAATGTATGACATCACTTAAAAGAAAACAGATTACATAAAAATTGCTTTGCACCATCACCAAGAAAATATAAAATAATATATATTTTTTTAAACTGCTTACATTTTTAAAAAATGGATTAAGTCTTAGTTAAATCAGGACTTGATTTTACTTGTAAAGTCCTTTCACAAGAATCAACATAGATTATAAAGGATGGAGACAATGAGCCGTTTCATGGGGCCAGTCAACCAAGAAAATTGAGTGGTGTTGAGTCGGCCTCTAAAAGCAACAAGCTGAGGCAACCAGAGCTTTCTAAAGGTCTCCCTTCAATTTCAGGTAGTGATTTATCTTAAAGAATGGCTGTAAAAGAGTGTGAGTGTGTGTGTGAGTGAGTGTGTGTGAGTGAGTGTGTGAGTGTGTGTGTGAGAGAGTGTGTGTGTGAGAGAGTGTGTGTGTGAGAGAGTGTGTGTGTGAGAGAGTGTGTGTGTGAGAGAGTGTGTGTGTGAGAGAGTGTGTGTGTGAGAGAGTGTGTGTGTGAGAGAGTGTGTGTGTGAGAGAGTGTGTGTGTGAGAGAGTGTGTGTGTGAGAGAGTGTGTGTGTGAGAGAGTGTGTGTGAGAGAGTGTGTGTGTGAGAGAGTGTGTGTGTGAGAGAGTGTGTGTGTGAGAGAGTGTGTGTGTGAGAGAGTGTGTGTGTGAGAGAGTGTGTGTGTGTGAGTGTTATATAAATAGTACATTTGTGTTCACCTTTGAATGTCTAAGACAAGTTAAGAAACTTGCTTCCTGCCCAGTAATCCAAGAAATACAGTTAATACAATGCATTCTGGGCACACACACAAGCTGCCCAAATGGTTGACCAAAACATATAGTATATACATTACAATTCAGGATGGAAAATTTGGTATGGAGTTGACCAGTTGTTAAAATCATTCTTTAACTGTGGATATTTTTATTACCAGTTTCTTCGTACTATTTGATAACAGACATTTTCATGTAGAGGTTAATACATTGTAGTTGAACAACATTAAGGTTTTCATGGATGAAAACTAGAACTTAGAGTTTCTTTCAAAACCTGAATAATTGTACTACATATAAAAAAAGAAGCTTCTGAAAGATGAATAAGCTCTGTATATTCTGCCTCCTTATGGAGGACTAGCATAGGGAGTTCCAAACTCAATCTAAAACCAGTTCTGAACAAATAAGTTGTTATTGGATCACCCACCCTATTATGACCAAAACATCATCTTACAGTCTGAGTAAAGATAAATGAAAAATGAAACACTTACTGTGAATCCTTGTTCTGTAAAAATTGTGTTAACTTTTTCCAGGGATTAAACTCAGAATCAATACTATATAACCGCATGTGCATCGCTAGGACATGAAAAAGTTGATCTGAAAAGCAAAACAAATTCATGTTATCATATTGTGCTTCCTACTCATTTACATATGAAACATATAGCTATATCCCTAAAGAAAATCATAACAGACATACAAATTGAAAAGGATGAGCAATTATAAAATCATATTGGTCTACTAACCCTATATTCTAGTGAAGGAAGCTCCTGCCTTGGCAATTTGTACCTTTTGGAACAGGATTTCAAACTTTTGCAAATTATTTTAAGACCGTGATACTGGGTTAGGAAGCAGGACATATACTTTTGCAATGCAAAACAAAAATTATATAAAAGTGATACATTTAATGGTGGATGGTTGAAAAAAAATTAACTGAGCAATTCAGAACACTAAACTTCTCTGTGAAACGAAGTCTGATGAAGGAGCTATCGTGTTTCAAAAGCTAATTTTATCCTTTAATAATACCCATTAAAGGCACCAGTTCCTTTCCTTTTATGAATATGCCAGCACAAGCGGCAGCAGTGGCGTTGAGCATCTGCTAGATGGCGCTGCCAAGATTTTGTTGCCGATGTCATAGCTTCAGGGTAAGGGTCATGGTAATGGTTTAAGCTTGGAAATGTTGTATGATCTCAGCATTGCTTACAAACTGTGAACAATTTCGGCAGCGCCATATAGCTGCTCCATGCTGCAACTGCTGCTGGAGTAATCATACAAGGAAATTTCCAGGTCTTCTTGCACAGTTTTGTAAAACACTGAAGTTCTTCAATCAAAGGTAACCTGCCATCACAAGACTACTTAACTGGAATGCAAAGTCATTTGGGGGTTCTAACCAACCAAGTGCTTACACGGGCCAAAACAGAGAAAATTATCATTGAATCCTGATACTCTCTTGTAGGGCCGAGTGAACATCTCTTCTTTTCTCTAGGTCAATGGTTGAGAAGTCTGGTCCCCAAAGCATGCCACTAATCCATGGATTCAGCATAGCCCTACCTCAGCACAGATATGGTAATCAGTGACTCACTAATTCAGAACAAATCATCTTTGTCAAGTGTGCTCAGGTTGGGAAGGATATCCTTCCATTTTGTCCGACTGGTGTACCCTAAGACCAGGCTTGGGAACCAATGCTGTATATGGAGGACTGGCAAGTTCAGGATCTGGTCTGATGAACCCAGAATTCCTCAGAAATGTAAAATGCAGTTTCTACATCAAGCCAATTTGTGGTAGCCCTACACTAGGCACTTTATGTAAGCATTCACTGATGCAACATAGAAATAAACCTGGAGTTCAAATGGCCCATTGTGTCCAACTACGATTTTATTATTATTATTTTTAAATTCTAAGCACAAGTATGTCTTCTCTCTAGACCTGCTTTTTTCTTTAGCACTGAAAGAAGATTAACATTGCCCCCTGGTGGGACTTTCATTTAGAAAACAAGAGACTTTGGAGATATTTACATAATGGTACAATTTGCATTTTGTTTCTATTTGTTTCCTTTTAAAATGAATCCTGCAAAAATGCACACTAATGTAGTTTTTTTAAATGGATATAATGTGTAATTTATTCAAACAAGCTTAAAATCCCAATTATATCACAAGTAGTGAGCAAAAATGCAGCCTCCATGTCATACAACTGGATGGCACACTATTTTATTTTACATGTGATGTGGGCTACCACACATGAGAAAGAGAGATCCGTCAAAGGGTCACTTGTAGTTAATAATTTTGTAACACACATAAAAAACAAACAAAAAAGAACAGCTTTAATAAAACATGCAATAGAAAATCTAGGACTCCGATAGCCCTTTAAATGAAACATGACAGCCTGCATCACAGCTTACAGTCTGCCGAAGCTTGATTAACTGTTCCTGACCAACTTGGGTTTATCTCAATTATGTTAAATGTGTTTTGAATCCATGACCGACAATATAAGTTTTTAAAACCACACTCTTCCCATTTATTGTATTTTTAGTTGGATGAATCCAATAACCGAACACACAGAAATCACCACATGAAAAAAAAGATTTCCTTATTAAAATTGTTACGAGCTTTTTAAGGCAGTGATTTTAGACCGTTTCAGACCTCTCTGCTCTGGCAGATTAATAATGAACTGCACCAGCCAGTGCCACAAATGAGAATCAGGTATGCAGAAATGTTACATTGCCAACATTGTATGTTGCGTTGTTCAGTCGTGCCCAACTGTCCGTGACCTCATGGGCCGCAACACACCCTGCTGATCCGCTGGGTATTCATGGTAGAGATACAGTAGTGGGTTGCCAGTTCCCTCTCCAGTGGGCCACAGCATACAGCTCCTGGTATTCCTAGGTGGTCCCCAACCAAGTACTGACAAGTACTGCATGGCTTCAAAGTGGTGTGACCTCTTGGTTCCCTGATCGGAATCAAATGCAGGTTGCAGCAGTGACAGGACTGAATCCTAATCACTGGACCACCAGGGATCCCATGTTGCCAACATTAGATCTACATTAATTATATTTACCTACTAGAAAGCATGTGGAGCTTCAGTCTAGTGGTCAACTACAGTTAGCTATGAAGCTGGAGCCCTGGGTTCAATTCTCTCTGACACTTTTTTTTTTTTATACAACAAAACTATTATTTTTGTTTTTATTAAATTACATATTCACATTTAAGTAATAAGGGGAAGGGGGGGGGGGGGGGGGGGGGCTAAGTTACCAAGAAAGACAAACCAAATTTCTTTAGAAAAAAAGGCATCTAAGAGGGGATATGATTACTTTATATAAATACAGGGCCAATATGAGGCTTTGTCAAGTGAACTTTTTGTGCCAAGATGTTTTCAGCTGGCAAGAGGACATCTCTGGAGGTTAGATGTAAAAAAGTTTTCACCTTAAGAAAGAAATGGGATCTTTATAGTAAGAGATTGGATATTTTTTTCAATAAAAAAAAAAAGGAAAAAAAAGGGAAGAAGAGGATTTGAACCTAGAACCTACAGTTCCAAAAACAAACAGAGCCACATGTCTGCACATAATGTAAGGACTGTAGATATCAATAAATCTGAAATAGAGTAGATGCGACGTTCACTTGTGGGATGGCTTCAGGGACTTCATAATCAAAAATGACAATATTAATGTCAAGTCTCAATCAAGTAAAAAAAAAAAAAAAAAAAACTGTTCTACATGATTTTCCACGTAGTGAAGAGCACACATGGTCCAGCTATAGAAATCACTCCCCTTCTGGATTCCTACCTTGTTGTGGTGAAGGGGCTTGTGTACTTCAATGAAGCTGTGAATAATACCATGTAGGGTCATCCAAGATGGGCAGGTCATAGCAGAGAGGTCAGACAAATCATGGTCCACTGGAGAAGGAACTGGCAACCCACTCCAGCATCTTTGCCATAAAAACCTTATGGATTGGCACAACCAGACACAAGTTGTGCCTGGTGTGCTGTAGTCCATAAGGCCACGGAAAGTCAGACTCGACTAAACAACAACAATAGTATACACTACTATACAAATACCTGAAACTAAAAATGTGTGCAACATGTCCACTGTTCTCTTGAGTAGGTATTATTTATTGACCTACATTAATCGTGTCATTTATTTTTGGATATCTAAACATAATAATGGGACAAAATCTTTTTAGAAAGCATAATAAACACAACTGTTACAATCTGCAGTTTTCCTATGCAATTATTCAATTCTGAGCTATTTCCTTTACATTGCATACTGTTTTAATAGTCTAAGACGAACAAATAAATGTATGAGCTTGACCTGAAAATACACTTGGTCCATTAATAATAATTTTAGATGTGTAGATTTTGAGACAATAGAGTACATTTAGTTATAACTTAATGAGCTGTTCTCCCAACTCTATCTAATTTAAGAACTCTGGCTAGATTAGAAGACATCACCCTCTCTTTATAATAGGGGGTCGTTTCCTAAATTACAGATCATTCTTTTTTTTTTGAAGAAAAAAGAAAAATAGAAAATGTTTCAGCTATAACATGTAAAATAATATATTTGACCACTCTATACCTTTAAGCAAAAGATTTGCTTATAAAATTACATTATTGGAAAAAAAAAACCTAATGAACCACTTAAATTGTAAACTAGTGAAGCCATTGATATAAATTTGGCTCTGAGATAGCATGGATTAAACAATTAAGACCCACATTCTCTCATTAGTCTAACTGGGAATGATCTACAATTATAATTAAATGAGGATGAATAGTAGAGGATAGGATCAGATGTTATGCATAGCCAGAACTACTCACAGGAAATGCTGCAAAACTGCGCTGAGGTTGACTAGCCAATATATAGCCATATTTATAACATATACAGTTGTGGAGGACTGGTGACATGCAAGTCCACCAAGGGTTCTCATTGACCCCCAAAACTCAACAAGGGGGTACCTTCAGTTGCCTCAAGTTCATAGATGCCCTAAATGCCACATTATACCCACTACACAATGGCTGCCTTTAAGTTATGCTAAATGTTTTTATGTTAAAACCAAATTTTATAAATGATTGTTTTCCATAGTTCGAAGATCACAGATGTGCAGCCCCTCTTCCCCAGTTCTATGTTGCATAACTAATACCATTTTGGGACATTCAATTAATTATTGCACCAGGGGTAGGCAAGTTCCTGGGGAGCCACACACAGGCCTGGATCAGAGGATTTACTTTCTGTGCACAGGTAAGTCAGTCAGGATGACCGAAGAAGTCTCACCTGTACGCAGCAGACCAAGCTCGCTCCAGGACGAAAACATGCCTACCCCCTGCCAACATTAGGCAACGATTCACAAGTTGTACGAGAAGTGGGAGATGGCCAAATTACCAAGTCCATCAAACATTTTATGAGTCAGGAAAACAAAATATAGGTATAGTAACTAAAATGAGGCAGCATAATTTTTTTAGAAGCCATGGCTCCTTAGATCCTAGGGTTTGTCAAGTTCTGTAATGAGAGTAAGAACAGTCAATCCAGGAGTGTCAACACGGGTGAGTCAATCACAGATTTACCTGTACACAATACAGAAAATACTTACAATGTAGCCTGTGTTTGACATTCTTGAAGCTACATCACATCTGCTCTTACAAATGTGAAATATTCTTTGATTATTTGCCAATGTCACCCCTGATATTGGTTGTAAAACTGAATGTGGGTATGAGTCGCCCATTAAAAGTTTTTGTTAAAGGTCTTAATTATTGGGACAATGGCTTGAACAGACACAGTGCTTTTAGTGGACATTAAACATTTTGGTCTGGGCGCTGGCTAGTTACCTTCCAATGCTCAAGGAAGAAGGAGACCAAAACAATAAATAGTTAATTGCTGCATGAGCAGTTCCACAACACAATATGCCCAATATTTAAATAAATTGATACAGGCAAACCCAGTGCTTATCAGACTTCTGCTAGTCTGTATTCAATACATTACTGCAATATACTTGCGGTTTCATTTTTAAAAAAAAGGGGGGTTGCCAGTGATTTGTTGTCTTCCTTAGTCCTTCCTCTCCTGCAGAGTCCCGACGGCTACCGTTTCACCCCTACACAGGGCTTAGTCATGGGGTCAATTTCATTTTTAATAGTCCCATAATAATAAAAATTAATTAATTAACAATTAAGTGCAAAGCACTAGGGACTCCAGGGAGTCAGTATTCATTGTAAAATATATTGTTGAAATAACTACATTATTTCTTAACCGCAGCTACATTGATCAATTGATCATTCTACTTATACCATACTAATGACAAAGATATGTTAACATTATTAGACTCTCATTATCCCGCTTTACTCCTGACGACTAGCAGATAAGGTCTCAGGGACCAGCATCAGTCCAAGGTCTGGCTCTTTCTAACCACTACTTTCAGCAAACAGTGACAATGTGTTCCACCAGAAATAACAGCTTTTTTAAAATGTTATTACAATGAAAGGAAATGCATAAAAAATGAAACGAAACAAAGACTTCCCGGGACTCATCAGTGTGTTTGGGACTCATCAATGTTTTGGGCTGTTCAGCGCATGCTGTGACATTAATGCAAAAACTTTTCTTTGCAGCTAAAATCTAACCAATTTAAAAACATAAAAATCATAGAGCCTGATTAAATTGAGATTTCGCAAGTTACTCTAGCACGTAAGGGAGGTCGCAAGTTAATTTGCTACTCAATTGGTGTCTTTTTGCAGGCTTCAAATGGGTTACGAGTTACGTCCTTGAAAACATTTTGATGGTTAAACCCGTAATTTACAGCCTCCCGAAGCCTTTGATCTTTCACTTTTGCAAGAGCTACGATGGCAAAAAAAAAAAATCGCAAATCGTTATTGCTCAAAGCCTGAGTCCGATGTCACAATCTGCTTCTTCAATAGGGCTTGGCAACAAACTAGTACAAGCCTACCCCAGCAGGGGTAGAGAAGATACCACTCTATACCTTTATTAATTGGCACATTTTATACAATTTTCTGACACACAGACTGGCCAATCAATAAGCCCCTTGCTTACTGGGGAAACCCTGAACCTCTGATGAGATTAGATCTCATCATGTTGATATTATTACCTCTTACCGTTTGCTGTAAAAACTCAGACTTTTAATCTGCTCAAGACCCTATGTGTTTTTTTTTTTAGGTGGGGCTGAGTGCATCACCAGATAACAATACTGTAACATAATAGGTTAATCCTTAATCTTAATTAAGTAGGGGCTGATGCAATAGTCTGCAGGATAGGTAATATGTTTTTTTACAACAATTCGCATAACATGAAACATAATACATATGTTCTGCAGAGCATTAACCAAGATACATACAGTATAACAGTGTAATCATATTTTAACCATAAGCACTAAGAAATACATAACCATAATGATAAAAACAGGGTAATTTCTTGCCAGTCAGGCCCAGGCCAAAGTGTAAAACAGTCCTAGTCAGGCCCTGGGGCATAACACTCGCTAATGTGTTTACACCTGTAAAAGGCAAATGAGGGAGAAAATCCTACGAGTGCTAGAGAGGACCCGCATGGGGGTTAAACACCTATTTGTGGAACTGTAAATGCAAATGAAAAATCCCTACTGCACTGTAAACAACGGGGAAAGCGATGACAGACATTAGAATTAATTGCATAACAGTATCATGCCCGCAAATCTGCAGTATATAAGATTTATTTTTAGGTTTCATTTCAGGGTTAAATTGATCTTGGGTATCAATGAGTTAATACATATCAGGCCACCCATATGGACTAGAACACTATTGGCATTCATTTTCAAAATTCTTTATTTTGCGTGTTTCTGAGTCTGATCGCATATATAGGACCCCCGAACCTAATTGATTGACATGTAACCTCCATGTTTTACTGCCGTAATATTGTCTGATTAGAAATGTGAGGTTATGGGCTTGATTAATTGATTATGTTCCCACCCTGAACTGCTACGAACCAATGCATGGTTTACGGAGTCGGCTTTGGTCCAGTAACTTGCGGGCTTGTGCAACTGAATAGCTCCGGATTCGGAGACGAACGGGAGTCCGCAACACACCCGCAGACATACGACCTACAACGATCTAGCTTGCAATTGAATCGGGCCCATACTCTGCAGACAGCAAAGTAGCAGTTTTTAAATTATACAACTAAAAATCTATGCACTCGTGGAAGTGGCTGTATTTGGTATGGTGTCATAAAAATGCCATGACACAAATGTTTTTCTAACTTTGTCGATGACACAAATAGAGTGGGAGGTTATTGCCAAGACAAAAAATGGTTAAGTTATATTAGCAGATTTTTCACCTTGTCACATCGTTTCAGAAGCTGACATAGGCAGGTCCATCCATCATTCCTAATTTACATTTCTCAAGAGAAGCCGTCCTCATAGCGCAATCTACTAAAACAGTACTTGACCTATTTGTTCCAACCGTTTTCCCTGATGCTTTTCGCTGTAAAGGCTCACATGGGACGCTACATCCCATTTAAAGCAATATCTAATCGACAAAGTTAACAATTCTTACAAGACTATTATGGAGTGCTGTGCTTAATCACAGTAAAGACACCTCATTACCACCGCTGAGAAATGCACAGAAGAGGAGTGTCTATTTCTGCTTGTTTAATTGCCTGAGCACAGGCTTGACTGCAAAACCTGAATGTGAAACAAATGCAAGACACAAACTAAAAATCCTGTCTAGATCTATACAGAAAATGTATAGGTTAAATAACGACCATCTTATATTGGATGTAGAATACATATTACAATACAAATGTGTCCAATCAATATATATATATATATATATTTATAACAAATGAATTGTACTAAAGAAGAAATCGAAGAACAGTGATTTAACTTACACGCAACTGTGGGCATCATTTTAAAATCTACAACTAGGCAACAAACAAATACAATCTCTAATTTATAACCTTTTATATGCAAATATGCAAAAGTGGAATCTACCACTTTCATGAAAGCAGATTAACGTGCTCATAATCACAAATTGCTATTTTGAAGAAACTTGACATGATAATGGCCATTGTCACCTGTAATGGAACCTTGGATACAGAAAAGGTTTAAAGTTTGTTCCATCGGAAGCCCTTACATAGAGGAACAGTATTATTGGTTACAATCAATAATCCCTGCCAGGTAAACAAAATAAATAGCTGCCCTACAACAGCATAATGTATTACTTTAAGGGCATTTTTCTTTCTTTTCTATATATACACCCATAATGAAGGTTCTTAGATAAGAAAGATTACCATACATTTGAGACAGTTGCCATTGAAGTGAATACATTTTAAGTTTGAAACAACAGGACACTACTAAGTAAGCATTAATATATTATCATAGGAACATACTGAGAACAGACTGTTACATGCTTAAAATTTGACTGAAAAGAACTATGCAAATGATAACAACTTTTGTATTTAATATCAATCAATAATTAACTTTGCCCACTATTTCCCAAACTGGATTTGGTGGAACTTGGTGTTCTATCGTGTATGACCAGGACTTCCACAAAAAGTTATCTATAACATTTTCTTTAACCGAAAAGCCTTACTGTCTTGGAGGAGAGTTTACAATGTCCTAGTTAGGGATTCTAAGGTACCATGGTCCGTTTTGGAATGATTTCGGACCTTGAGGTGCCATTTTGGGATGCGTAGGTAGAGCAGTCGCATTCCACAAGAGTCTTTTTTTTTTTTTATGACCTGGAGTTTTTTTTAATTTTTTTAATAGGTTTGAACCCTAAAAATCATCCATGGCCAAATTATTTTGAGAAACTTAACTGCAACTGTTTCTGTATCTCAAGCAACAATGTTTGCAAAACTAAAAGTATTATAGAGCTTACTTAAGCAAGATCTTTTTCCAGCAGCACTGGCACCTCCTGAACACAGATTGTCTCCACGATGGACAAGTTCTAGTTCCAAATTTGTTCTGTGAATAAAAGAAGAAAAAGATTTAATAATGCAAAGTTTCAATTTTATTTTAAATGTTGCACCAATTCATAGTAATTGGTGAACAAAAGGTGATGTTAACAAAGGGTGATGTTTTCATTAATAAGTAGAGACTTTGGGGCTGCTGTTTTGAGAGGACTGATTTCAATTTTGATGAAGACACCTTACAAATAACATAGGAATTGGGGACATACAACCTCAAAAAAGGAGAAAATTCTCCTATTAGTGCATTCATTCTAATAAGAACTCATAGTGAACCAGACAAGATTCATGAAATAAGGATACAAATCGCAAAACCACACCTAAACTCTTGTCTGTCTCGCATATCCTGAAGATTCATTTGGGAATCAAAAGGCAAATATGAATTAAACATTGGTAGCATTGGAAAAAAAAGAGAGTCCTGTATCCTACTTGCTACTATCCATCACAAATGCCAAAACAGCTAAAAAAAAAAAAAAAAAGACTGAAAAAAGTGCACGTTGAGTCCAGTCATTTTAGATCGCCTCATATCTTTATATTATGTGAACTGTTATCACTAGGATGGCAATCAAAAAACTACTGAAACACTGCGCAATAAAAAAAATTCCTGATCCAATAAAAAACAAACAAAAAAAAAAAAACTGCCATTCGGATTGTATCCTGGATCAGTAGCCTACTTACCCTTGTTAACTAATATACACGTGTGACATTTTTAATTAAAGAAGATATACTGAGTCTGCTGCCAACCTCCATTGGTAGTGATTTCCGCAACTTGACTGCCCTTACTGTTAAAAAGCCTATTCATTCTTCTAGCCTCAAGGTCAATAATAAACTCCTTGGCAACGCCACCCATTCAACTGGAATTCTGTTCCATGTAGCGACTACTGTTTCTAGAGTATTTTTTTTTTCATAAAACACTACAATTTCATGAAATGCTTATGATATAAATGTATATTTCTGTGTGCAAGGATACAAGTTCATTTGTGACATAATTTAATATTTAAGTACTACAGGGAAATACCTTTAAAGGTAAACTTTACATGGTTGGCACTAATGTAGAAGAATTTAAAGCTTCTGTCAGCAACTTCTTCCATGACGCATTATTTAAGAGATATTTTTAGGTTCCTAAAATAAGGCGGCTTCAGTGTATTAACATTACTAAGTTTTTGCAGCTAATGCCACCCATTTCTGAAGGAATGTTTTAATCCGCTCTACTCTTCAGAAAAAAAGCCAATTTAAAATTGATAATGTTTCTGCTCAGTGCTCCATCTGGTTTCTGCTGATAAGGGCATATGTCTGACGGGATTTTCTGCTCTTCAGGCGATTTGCAAAGCTCACAGAACTGCTACAAGCAAAAGAATCGGGGGGCAGGGATTTTATGTGGACAGAATATTCATACGGTATGAGGAATATATAGTATGTGCCTGTCTGTAAATAAATACACAATGCAGTCAAGAGAATCAGGCTCTCCCAAAAGCAGCTATTGCTATGAAACAGAATAGTTAGTTAATGTGCAAATGCCTAAACAGGAAAATGTACTGGAACAAAGAAAACATTTACAATTTCAATGATTTTATTTATATATACATATACATATATATATATATATATATATATATATGTATATATACATATATATATATATATATATATATACATATATATATATATATATATATATATATATATATATACATATATACATATATATATATATATATATACATATATATATATATATATATATATATATATATACATATATACATATCACATATTATAATTGTCTAACTGCGATTCGTCGTCACGCTTCAGACGAATCACAGTTAGACAATTATAAAGTGCTGCGCATTGCGCAGAGCGCGTCGCGAGCCGCGCATGCGCAGAGCGCGGCGCGAGCCGCGCTTGTGCGCAGCGCGGCCCGAGAGCAGGTAAAAGAGTGGGGAAGAGGGGGGGTAGAGGCACAGAGGGAGAGTGGGGAAGAGGGGGGGGAGAGTCACAGAGGGAGAGTGGGGAAGAGGGGGGGGGAGAGTCACAGAGGGAGAGTGGGGAAGAGGGGGGGGAGAGTGGGGAAGAGGGGGGGGAGAGTCACAGAGGGAGAGTGGGGAAAAGGGAGAGTGGGGAAGAGGGGGGGGAGAGGCACGGCACAGAGGGAGAGTGGGGAAGAGGCACGGAGGGGGGAGAGACACAGGGGAGGTAGAGGAGGGGGAAAAGACACACGGGAGGGAGAACATGGGGAAGATACACATGGGAGGGAAATGGGGGGGGGGGGAGGGGAACAGACACAGGGGGAAGGGGGAAAGAGACACAGGCCAGGGGGGAACAGGCACAGAGGGAGAGGGGGGAAGAGGCACAGAGGGAGAGGGGGGAAGAGACACAGAGGGGAGAGATACAGAAGGTGAGGGAGGAAGAGACACAGAGGGAAGGGGGGGAAGAGGTACAGAGAGAGGGGGAAAGAGGCACAGAGGGGGGGGAACAGAGGAAGGGGTGAAGAGACACAGTGGGAGAGGGTGGAAGACACAGAGTGGGGAGAGACACAGAGGGTGAGGGGGAAGAGACAGGGAGGAAGAGGCACAGAAAGAGGAGGGGGAAGAGACACAGGGGAGTGAGAGGAGGGGGAAGAGACGCAGGGGGGAAGATACACAAGGGAGGGAAATGGAGACACGAGGAAGGCCGTAACAGACACAGGGCTGAGGGGGAAAGAGACACAGGCCAGGGGGGAACAGACACAGGGGAGGGTTGGGGGAGACACAGGGGGGGGGGAAGAGATGCATGGGAGGGAGAAGGGGGAAAGAGACACAGGGGAGGGGTTTAGAGACACGGGAGGGAGAGGGAGGTAAAAACACAGGGGGGCAGGAGATACAAAGGAGGTAGACGAGGTGGAAGGAGACACAAGGGAGGGAGAGGAGGGGGGAATTAAGACACGAGGGAGGAAGTAGACAGAGGGAGAGACTCGCAAAGAGCTCCAAAGGGGCTCATCACAAGGCCAGTAAAGTAGAGAGGGAGAGGCTTACATTGTGTGGCAAACAGCATTGCCAGGCTTCAGTTTTTATTGCCGTCATTTTTGACGGGCAAGTCGCTAGTACATATATATATATATATACACACACACACATATACATACACACACACAGTGAAACCAACTAAAAAAAGGACAATGAAGCATGCACATACTATGTAATTCTTGAGATATACAGCATTGTTACTGCGATACTCTGTGGCACTGTATACTCATTTTCTGTGGTAATAAGTCCATTATGGCACAAGTTTTTAAAATTAGGATGAATCATATTGAGCCACAAAGAGACAATGCTGTTTTTCTCAAGAATTACTTATTTTACAAACAAACATCTAATACTTCTTAATAAGAATTAAACCAGTTTTGAGGGTGAAAGGTCCCTTTATTGGTAAGGCACTATATTGATCTCCCCAAACCTATGCCTTTTCACCACCTTTCGTAATTCAGGTAACCAACATGGCATGACTGGCAATTCAGTTGAGATGTGGTTGGTTGGAACTACAACACAATGATTAAGGAAACTGAATGGTTTTCAGAGTAATTTTCTAGGACTGGATAGTTTTTGATATTATTAACTGTACAGATCAATACGTATGTTGTCCGTTTTTGTGCTGGTGACCAAGATTTTATGAGGGACCAAGATATTAAACATTATCCTATATTCTTTCAAGGTTAAGACTGCGATCACTGTACCTTGTTAATAATTCTTCATGTTTCTGACAGAATAGTATTGCAACCTGATGTTATATATGGCCTGGACCTTGTAAGGCTCTAGGAATAGTGAGTTTGATATGTATGAACATAGATATAGCCATTTGTAAAATGAATACTTGATATGTGTTTAACTACCTAATACCTCAAATGTTCTGAATCTCAAAGGTTATAACCAGATCAAAATGGTTGAGGGTCATTGGTCACATCAACACTTGACAAACTGCTGTTAGCTCCATGTCACTCTTCATTTATTATTCATTCCATACAATCGCAAAACGTTGAGCAGCTTCAGAGGAACTATGCACAAGCAAAGCAATTTATCTGCCTCAACACCTTAAGTATATATATCATATCCCTCCCCTCAAACACCAGTTATTTTTTAATGATGTCCTCATTTGCCTACTCCAACCACCAGCTGCATGGCCCAAGATATTGTCTACCACTTTAAAATAAATCAAAGGCTATGAGAAATGGCATCCTCACATCAAATCACATGGATTCATTCTCAAAGTGTTCCTACAAAAACAGAAGTCCGTTGTTACACTCCGGCAAATCTCATTCTTGCCGGACCTAATCCAGAACCCAAAGATTATATATATATTTCTTTAAACGTTCTTGAGTCTATAAGCAAGAAGCCCTCACATAATCCACAACTGACTTTCTCACTACAGATCTCTTGGCCTACAAACCCCCTGAATGACAAGCATGCAAGTGCTTAACCTATTTACTCTCCAGTAACTTTTTAATTGACCCTTTGCAATCTGGTGTCCTACATCAACAGTGTAAAGAATCAACCATAATGGCATACGCACAACTAAAAAAAGCCAGTTTTTCTTCATATCCTTCTGGATATCATTATTGGCTTTAACGTTGAACTTCTTATTAAAAGTCTATCCCCACTTCAATTCATCATGAATACCTTGGTCAAATGCATCCAGACCCCAACAGCTGACCTGCTATCCAGATCCCCAACAGCTGACCTGCTATCCAGATCCCCAACAGCTGACCTGCTATCCAGATCCCCAACAGCTGACCTGCTATCCAGATCCCCAACAGCTAACCTGCTATCCAGATCCCCAACAGCTAACCTGCTATCCAGATCCCCAACAGCTAACCTGCTATCCAGATCCCCAACAGCTGACCTGCTATCCAGATCCCCAACAGCTGACCTGCTATCCAGATCCCCAACAGCTGACCTGCTATCCAGATCCCCAACAGCTGACCTGCTCTCCAGATCCCCAACAGCTGACCTGCTCTCCAGATCCCCAACAGCTGACCTGCTCTCCAGATCCCCAACAGCTAACCTGCTATCCAGATCCCCAACAGCTAACCTGCTATCCAGATCCCCAACAGCTAACCTGCTATCCAGATCCCCAACAGCTAACCTGCTATCCAGATCCCCAATAGCTAACCTGCTATCCAGATCCCCAACAGCTAACCTGCTATCCAGATCCCCAACAGCTGACCTGCTATCCAGATCCCCAACAGCTGACCTGCTATCCAGATCCCCAACAGCTGACCTGCTATCCAGATCCCCAACAGCTAACCTGCTATCCAGAACCCCAACAGCTAACCTGCTATCCAGAACCCCAACAGCTGACCTGCTATCCAGATCCCCAACAGATGACCTGCTATCCAGATCCCCAACAGCTGACCTGCTATCCAGATCCCCAACAGCTGACCTGCTATCCAGATCCCCAACAGCTGACCTGCTATCCAGATCCCCAACAGCTGACCTGCTATCCAGATCCCCAACAGCTGACCTGCTATCCAGATGCCCAACAGCTAACCTGCTATCCAGATGCCCAACAGCTAACCTGCTATCCAGAACCCCAACAGCTAACCTGCTATCCAGATCCCCAACAGCTAACCTGCTATAAAGATCACCAACAGCTAACCTGCTATCCAGATCCCCAACAGCTAACCTGCTATCCAGATCCCCAACAGCTAACCTGCTATCCAGATCCCCAACAGCTAACCTGCTATCCAGATCCCCAACAGCTAACCTGCTATCCAGATCCCCAACAGCTAACCTGCTATCCAGATCCCCAACAGCTAACCTGCTATCCAGATCCCCAACAGCTAACCTGCTATCCAGATCCCCAACAGCTAACCTGCTATCCAGATCCCCAACAGCTAACCTGCTATCCAGATCCCCAACAGCTAACCTGCTATCCAGATCCCCAACAGCTAAACGTCTATCCAGATCCCCAACAGCTAAACGTCTATCCAGATCCCCAACAGCTAATCTGCTATCCAGATCCCCAACAGCTAATCTGTTATCCAGATCCCCAACAGCTAATCTGTTATCCAGATCCCCAACAGCTAACCTGCTATCCAGATCCCCAACAGCTAACCTGCTATCCAGATCCCCAACAGCTAAACTGCTATCCAGATCCCCAACAGCTAAACTGCTATCCAGATCCCCAACAGCTAATCTGCTATCCAGATCCCCAACAGCTGACCTGCTATCCAGATCCCCAACAGCTGACCTGCTATCCAGATCCCCAACAGCTGACCTGCTATCCAGATCCCCAACAGCTGACCTGCTATCCAGATCCCCAACAGCTGACCTGCTATCCAGATCCCCAACAGCTGATCTGCTATCCAGATCCCCAACAGCTAACCTGCTATCCAGATCCCCAACAGCTAACTTGCTATCCAGATCCCCAACAGCTAACCTGCTATCCAGATCCCCAACAGCTAACCTGCTATAAAGATCCCCAACAGCTAACCTGCTATTCAGATCCCCAACAGCTAACCTGCTATCCAGACCCCCAACAGCTAACCTGCTATCCAGATCCCCAACAGCTAACCTGCTATCCAGATCCCCAACAGCTAACCTGCTATCCAGATCCCCAACAGCTAACCTGCTATCCAGATCCCCAACAGCTAACCTGCTATCCAGATCCCCAACAGCTAACCTGCTATCCAGATCCCCAACAGCTAACCTGCTATCCAGATCCCCAACAGCTAACCTGCTATCCAGATCCCCAACAGCTAACCTGCTATCCAGATCCCCAACAGCTAACCTGCTATCCAGATCCCCAACAGCTAACCTGCTATCCAGATCCCCAACAGCTAAACGTCTATCCAGATCCCCAACAGCTAAACTGCTATCCAGATCCCCAACAGCTAAACTGCTATCCAGATCCCCAACAGCTAACCTGCTATCCAGATCCCCAACAGCTAATCTGTTATCCAGATCCCCAACAGCTAACCTGCTATCCAGATCCCCAACAGCTAACCTGCTATCCAGATCCCCAACAGCTAATCTGCTATCCAGATCCCCAACAGCTAACCTGCTATCCAGATCCCCAACAGCTAATCTGCTATCCAGATCCCCAACAGCTAATCTGCTATCCAGATCCCCAACCGCTAATCTGCTATCCAGATCCCCAACAGCTAATCTGCTATCCAGATCCCCAACAGCTAATCTGCTATCCAGATCCCCAACAGCTAATCTGCTATCCAGATCCCCAAAAGCTAATCTGCTATCCAGATCCCCAACAGCTAATCTGCTATCCAGATCCCCAACAGCTAATCTGCTATCCAGATCCCCAACAGCTAATCTGCTATCCAGATCCCCAACAGCTAATCTGCTATCCAGATCCCCAACAGCTAATCTGCTATCCAGATCCCCAACAGCTAATCTGCTATCCAGATCCCCAACAGCTAATCTGCTATCCAGATCCCCAACAGCTAATCTGCTATCCAGATCCCCAACAGCTAATCTGCTATCCAGATCCCCAACAGCTAATCTGCTATCCAGATCCCCAACAGCTAATCTGCTATCCAGATCCCCAACAGCTAATCTGCTATTCACCCCTAACAGTTCTGGCTCACCGTTTCCTTCAGACCCAAATTGAGAAACCCTCTGGAATCTTCAGTGCACAACGAGTGCAAGAATAGTAAAGAAAACAGACCACAAGACTAAATTAATCCCCAATAAAAGATTTTAAGATGAATAACTAAATTCAAAAAGGCAAAAACATAATTGAAAATTTATCTTTAACATAATAATGTCATGTCATGATGATAGTCCTTTAAGGAACAATTATTCTGCAGTTTCAAGACATATTAAAAAAGTAGAGACTTACCTTGCCACTGAATACATGAAAAGAAAATCATTGTCGGGGGATCCATGATTCTTGCTATAATCTGTGTACTTCTTCTGTGTAGTACCTTTTATATCTTTCATCACTGCCTCCATTTCTTTGCTTAAATTGGTTTCAGACTAAAATGGAAAGAAATCATGTAAATAAAAAAGTGATAATTACTGTAAATGTTTGCACCAAAAAGGACTGAATCTTAGTTAAAGTCCACCTGATGGCACTCTAAGACAAACAATATTATGAAAATATGAATAACTGTAGTCCATATTTCTTAACTCCAGTGCTCAGTACATCCAGTAAGGCAAGGGGTTATGTGTGAGCTCAGGTCGCTTAATTCTAATGAGTCACAGATTAACCGACCAGGGCTCAAGCGGCAGACCTCTCAAAAGGCCACAGTATCGCTACAAAACTCTCCTAGACAAGTTAGGGATAACATTGTGGGTATATGGGTGACATTATTCGACAACAAACAACGGCCTCAGCTCAGTTCACACAGTCTAAATCCTGACATGTCTTGGCAATCCAAGAGACTGGTTGGGAACCACTATTCTACAGTTTGCTGCAGTCTATAAAGGCATAAACATGTTTGATCATACTTTTCTTAATTTCTGTAACAAAGATCAGGGTGAAGTGCTTATGCTAGAGTACACAACTGGTGACAAGGTCTAATGAATTGTCCTGCAAAAATATAAATTTAGCCAATGCTAGCAATATATGCAAAGAAATTACACTTACTTGCACTGCATTCCTCGAAGAAGGAATATATACTCCTTATTATAAATCAGTCCCGACTACAAAATGCCATTAATAAAATAAGTATACTGAAAACAAAACGATGTATTTTGCAATTTGTGTGTCAGGATCTCATTAGGGGTGTACTAATTCTGGAGCTAACCATTGAGTACAAGTAAAGATACAACAAAGTCACATGGATTTTATACAGAGTTAAATAATAAGGTTTAGAATTTCCCACTTCAAATGTGGTCCATGTGACCCCTAGGCATGTCTGACCCTGCAAATGTATGCTTTGTTATGCAAGATAAACCAAGAACTGCTTCATTTGTGCCAAGAGACACTTCAGGACAGCATAACGCTCAATGGCACTGAGACATAGATAAATGGTTCAAGGAAAGTGTAATATGTAGCCCCTGATGTTTTTATATTTTAAGTCAATGGCCCTTGAAACAAAACAAAAAAAAATAGTACTGCCTGCCATTGAGACATATATATATATATATATATATATATATATATATATATATATATATATATATATATATATACACACTAGCGACTTGCAATAGAATTGTAAGGCAGGTAATGCTGTTTGGTACACAAAGTAAGTATTTTGGTTATGTGAGTAGCTTCAGCGCTCATTGAGAGCGTCTTGGTTGGTGTATGTTTGGTTATGAGAGCTCCTTTGGCGCTCATTGCAAGTTTTGCGCTGATGGTCTTTTGGCTCGCAATGTGAGTCTCTCCCCTGGTGTAGTTGTGGTCCTGTAAACACCTTTGGTGCTCCTTGTGTTATTTTTTTTTTATGTGTATGTATTTTGTACTGTTAATTAATTTGTAAAGTTATAAAGTAATATAGTTTACCTATTTGTAATTAATATATGCATTCAGCAATATGCTGAAGAGCTAACAATCTGTGTAGTGTAAATAGGCTGCGTGCGCGAGGGGAAGCCATTTGTTTAGCTGTGTACTTCCGCATTTTGTAATGGTAATGTTATTAGGTTTAAGTAATTGTGGTAAAATGGCTGCGGTAACGCATGTGTTATGCGGGTGTGGAGCATTTAGCGTCCTCCCTAATAGTGTATTTATTATGTCGTACGGGTCTGTGTAAAAGTGGTATGTGCTTGGCGGTGTTCTGCGTGCTTAGGGGTCCTGTAGCCTCGTTTTCAGTTTTTTCAGCGGCCATTTTTTGAGCCCGCAGTTTTAAAGTTGCGTTACCAATGGATTTTGGCAAGTTCGCACTGTTGAGAACTATATATGTGAGAAATATATATACATACACACACATATACACACAGACATTAACATTGTGGTTTATCACAAACTGTATACATTTGCTTATGAGCCTTTTCAAGTGGTTTATATTTATCCAACTCCTTTACCAGGCATTATGAGGACATCATCACTTACCTGACTGAGAATTATGCTGCCAGACAAACTAAAAACCACTTGAAAATACTACCAAACAGATGAAATTAAAGATATTCACAATCATGAAGCTGATATGCTATGTAGTAAATATTTAATTTGTAAAGCTTTTTTTTTTTATGCAGTTTACAATAAAGTAAAAATAGCATTTACAAGGAAGCCAGGTTTCTTCACTTTATGATTTCTAAAAATACTACTTACTTTCAGCCCCATATGTGGTCAGAAAACTGCACATTGAGTAGATAGAACATGCAGTAGAATTATATATTCTAATGTGAAAGGTAATACATATGAAAATATGAAAAAATAAAGTAATAGATTTGAGGGAAGTAATAAGGATCGTTTGGCCTTACACTGATGCTTACTGGAAAAGTTCCCAGTTGCTCCTGAAGCTCCTCCACCTCTCTGATGAGCGCTTGCATGCTCTTGCTTCCATGACCATGACTCTGCCAGGAGCCTCTTTCTACACTGTTTGCAGGAAAACAGGGAAGGACGCTGTTTGCAAACTGCCGGCAGAGAGGGCATGTGAATTCCCCTTTTTCAACTGAAAACCCCTGCAGAACCTGGTCATTCTAAAAAGAAAGGATGGAATCAAAAGAAAATTATACAACGCACAAAGCAGAAAATGCAAAGAATATGAAAGGGAAATCACATATCTACAGCTATTTCAGTATTAAACAACCATTAAATTCACTGCATGGTTTGAAATAACACTTTTGTGAGTAAATAACTAATTTCCTTGTTTATGTTTCAAAGCAGGTATTGTTGGTGGCAGAGATGGATAAAAGGATTCAAAGCTACAGACCGCAGGCAACTGAAACTGCATGGAGATGTATTTAAAAAAAAAAAGGATATGTGGCAGTCTATATTTAGACATACAGTATAAAACCTACCCTTAATCATTCTATATTGGATTTGTGGCAGTCTATATGAAGACATACAGCATAAAACCTATCCGTAATGATTCCATATAGGATTTGTGGCAGTCTATATGTAGACATACAGTGTAAAACCTACCCGTAATGATTCCATATAGGATTTGTGGCAGTCTATATGTAGACATACAGTGTAAAACCTACCCGTAATGATTCCATATAGGATTTGTGGCAGTCTATATGTAGACATACAGTGTAAAACCTACCCGTAATGATTCCATATAGGATTTGTGGCAGTCTATATGAAGACATACCGTGTAAAACCTACCTGTAATGATTCCATATAGGATTTGTGGCAGTCTATATGTAGACATACAGTGTAAAACCTACCCGTAATGATTCCATATAGGATTTGTGGCAGTCTATATGTAGACATACAGTGTAAAACCTACCCGTAATGATTCCATATAGGATTTGTGGCAGTCTATATGTAGACATACAGTGTAAAACCTACCCGTAATGATTCCATATAGGATTTGTGCAGTCTATATGAAGACATACAGTGTAAAACCTACCCGTAATGATTCCATATAGGATTTGTGGCAGTCTATATGAAGACATACCGTGTAAAACCTACCCATAATGATTCCATATAGGATTTGTGCAGTCTATATGAAGACATACAGTGTAAAACCTACCCGTAATTATTCCATATAGGATTTGTGGCAGTCTATATGTAGACATACAGTGTAAAACCTACCCGTAATTATTCCATATAGGATTTGTGGCAGTCTATATGTAGACATACAGTGTAAAACCTACCCGTAATGATTCCATATAGGATTTGTGGCAGTCTATATGTAGACATGCAGTGTAAAACCTACCCGTAATGATTCCATATAGGATTTGTGGCAGTCTATATGTAGACATACAGTGTAAAACCTACCCGTAATGATTCCATATAGGATTTGTGGCAGTCTATATGTAGACATACAGTGTAAAACCTACCCGTAATGATTCCATATAGGATTTGTGGCAGTCTATATGTAGTGTATGACCACAGGTTTGCACATAGACACCGCCTTCCCAACCTATAGACACTGACTGAAGACATGAGCTCTAGAAAAGGAAACAGAAGAAAATAAAATTATTATAATACGCCTGCAGTGGTTTCAAGTCACGGTGTAGTAGTAAATCATACTTGAAATACTTGAACAAATGGTGTGTGACAATACAACTGTGTCTCCATGGTAACAGCGCTTGACAGACAATACGATTTATTTTATTGCTGATTTTTTCCAAGATAATGGTGTGTGTGTGTCTATAGCATCTCTCAAATATTTTGGGATGGGTTACGTTGTTACTCTAGAACTAGGATAATCACTGGCTAATTATATAGTTAAAGGAGCAAGTAAAATATAAACACAGCCTTTAAAATATTTTTTACATAGAATTATTCTATACTGCAGGCCTATGTGCATGCTACAGCTTCTATCTGAACGGGGTGTGTCCTGAAACGAATGAGCTTTACATTACAACTAATAAGAGTACTGCATTTCTATTATGCGTATAGAAACTTCCTATCTCCTTTAGAAGTCTCCTCCCACCACAGGAACTAGAGTGTAATTTTTCAAAAGAGGTTTTAAAGAACCACTGTGATCATAAATTATAAATATCCTGTTTAAAAAAAAAAAAAAAATTGGTGAACCGTTGGAATTATGGTCCCCTGGGTAAGGTAACAACTGTGTGATGTTAAAGAGATTGTATCACCAAAAGTGATAGTCCCCCCACCCACATTACTCTTAAAGAGCACACACAAAAATGTTACACATCATAAATGCATTTTTGTTTTGAGATACTCAGCATTGTTCGTGTTATATTATGCAAATGAGTGGCTCTTAAATACTAATCCAAATATAGTGAGATAATTCATGGAGAAGTCTGCTTGTTTGTTTCTGCGGTGATAAAACAACATGACTCAATGTTATCTTTAGATTTGATTAAAGGGATATCTAAGTGAGCTGGATTATGAGTGCATCTGATCGAGGATAATTAGTAGTGTATGAAAACATTAATTTTGTTTTGCACAAAAAATTACCAAAAATAAGCATTTAAACACTTACCTTAAAGTTAGCAAAATATATTTTAATTTCTATCAGTTGGAACTTAACACCCTCCAAACCCAGGCTAAACTGGTATACAATTTAAAAATAGTTTTGGCCAATCAGGAGGAAGTAAAAGCTGAAACATTTGTATCACAAACTGGCAGTTGCTGTAGGTTTTATTCTCTCTGCCTGTCTCCTTAGGGGCAATTTCAGCTGTGACCCCAGCAACCATCATTTCCTTTAGAGGTCACACACTGTACCCTGCAGGGTACACTTTATGTAAGCTTCCTTTATCAGTAACTAGCATTAAATATGTAAATATATTCAACTTTTCAATATATGTATATTTTCTACTAATCAGTAGCTGTTTATTAGGAAACATTTAAAACCAAAAACTCAATTACATATCCCTTTAATTCCCCCACACTTATCAAGCAAGATACAAAGTAGCACACAGAGCAAAAGAACATGAATATCTCAGGAATGTTTCATTGTAGAGAAAAATTCTACTGCAATAGATAGCCTAAAACTTACAAAGCTTTTTAGGATTAAACTAAATTGTTGTTGGGGGTCAGAATCCCTTTAATTCACAGAAATGCTAATTACATAAGTTCTCTCAACTCTCTACATATTTATGTGAATGGCTAGTCAACAATGCAACTGAAAGATGTAAAACAAAAACAGTATGCACTTTTAAAATTAATGATTTAAACTTTTTAAATAGCAATAGATTTTATTTTTTTTGCCCTTGATTATAGTGTGGAAAAATAAAGTGTCACTTACTGTAAGGAACGGTTTTGATTTTTACTATTTCAGTGGGAAATGTACTGTATTTGATATTGTTTTTTTTTTTTAATTAATATTCACATAATTTTATTTGGTGCTTTAGTACCTTTTTCTAATCGAACACAAGCGGCTTATATCAGATACTCACATTACACCAACTCATTCGATACACATACAGAAGTACTTTATTTTATTTTTTAAATAACTTCCACGACCCCAATGAGGTGCGTACATATGCAATCAGAACTAACAAATAGAAAAACTGTATTCAAGTAACACTATACTAAACATCAAGCCAAACCGCAGCAAAGTGCAGAAATCCAAAGCAGCACTGTGAAAGCTGCTTCCTTGTGGTGGGAACAAAAGATGACATATCCCATGATGCTTTTCTGTTGAGACTGAATCCCCAGACACTACAACAATGTTGTAGCTGCCTCTGATTGACCACAACAAATTATGAATTTTACGCTAATTAAGTTTGCATTTTCAGGAGCATACCCTGTCAAATCAACTGCCAGTAAACTGAAGAAATTTGAAAACTGTAGGTTAATAATGTTTATTTTAGGATTCTTTTAATGCAAAAAAAAGTTTGCTTACACTCTGATTCTCTTCTATCAGATGCTTTCATAATCCATGAAAATTATATATACAGTGCCTTGCAAAAGTATTCACCCCCTTGACTTTTTACCTATTTTTTTACATTACAGCCTCAAGTTCAATGTTTTGTTAATCTGAATTTTATGTGATGGATCAGAGCACAATAGTCAAGTTGGTGAAGTGAAATGAGAAAAATATATACATAAAACTATTTTTTAGAAATAGAAAACAGAAAATTGACATGTGCGTATGTAATCACCCCCTTTCTTATGAAGCCCATAAAAAGCTCTGGTGCAACCAATTACCCCCAGAAGTCACATAATTAGTGAAATGATGCCCCCCAGTGTGCAATCTAAGTGACACATGATCTGTCATTACATACACACACCTTTTTTGAAAGGCCCCAGAGGCTGCAACACCTAAGCAAGAGGCACCACTAACCAAACACTGCCATGAA
This sequence comes from Discoglossus pictus, assembly GCA_027410445.1. NCBI lineage: Eukaryota > Metazoa > Chordata > Amphibia > Anura > Alytidae > Discoglossus > Discoglossus pictus. Next base: position 32,137,360 of record CM050173.1, on the reverse strand, counting down.
GACCAAGGAACTCTCCAAACAAGTAAGGGACAATGTTGTTGAGAAGTATAAGTCAGGGTTAGGTTATAAAAAAATCCAAATATTTGATGATCCCCAGGAGCACCATCAAATCTATCATAACCAAATTGAATGAACATGGCACAACAGCCAACCTGCCAAGAGACTGCCGCCCACAAAAACTCACGGATTGGGCAAGAAGGATATTATTCAGAGAGGCAGCACAGAGACCTAAGGTAACCCTGGAGGAGCTGCAGAGTTCCACAGCAGAGACTGGAGTATCTGTACATAGGACGACAATAAGCCGTACGCTCCATAGAGTTGGGCTTTATGGCAGAGTGTCCAGAAGAAAGCCATTACTTTCAGCGAAAAAACTAAATGACACGTTTTGAGTTTGTGAAAAGGCATGTATGGAGGAAGGTGCCCTGGTCTTTTAAGAGTAAAATTGAACTTTTCGGCCAAAGAAAACGCTATGTCTGGCGCTAACCCAAAACATCACATCACCCAAAGAACACCAATCCCACAGTGAAACATGGTGGTGGCAGCATCATGTTGTGGGGATGTTTTTTCAGCAGCTGGGACTGGGACTGGGAAACTGGTCAGAGTTGAGGGAGAGATGGATGGTGCTAAATACAGGGATATTCTTGAACAAAACCTGTACCACTGTGTGCGTGATTTGAGGCTAGGACGGAGATTCACCTTCCAGTAGGACAATGACCCCAAACACACTGCTAAAGCAACACTTGAGTGGTTTAAGGGGAAACATGTAAATGTGTTGGAATGGCCTAGTCAAAGCCCAGACCTCAATCCAATACAAAATCTGTGGTCAAGCTTAAAGATTGCTGTTCACAAGCGCAACCCACCCAACTTGAAGGAGCTGGAGCAGTTTTGCAAAGAGGAATGGGCAAAAATCCCAGTGGTAAGATGTGGCAAGCTCATAGAGACGTATCCAAAGGTGGCTCTAGGGGGGTGAATAGTTATGCACATTGACTTTTTCTGTTATTTTGTCTTACTTGTCGTTTGCTTCAGAATAAAAAAATGAATAAAACTTCTTTAAAGTTGTGGGCATGTTCTGTAAATTAAATGATCCTCAAACAATCCATGTTAATTCCAGGTTGCGAGGCAAAAAAACACGAAAAATGCCACGGGGGTGAATACTTTTGCAAGGCACTGTACATTTAAGTTATATTAACAGTTACTTTTTATGATTTTAAAAACTAAATATTACTTCCTTGAGTGTAAATCATTGCAATGTACCATTAAGTATGCCGGAAATATGAAATTAATAAGCATTTCACTCTTTAAAATGACCAAATTGGACAACTAGATTCAACAGTTTCTTCTCAACCTCAAGGGACTACCATTTTAAGAAGGAAACTAAGTACTGCCGACACTCCCATACAATTTAGAAACCAGCGAGCGCAAATCAAACAGAAACAGCATGGGAGCAACTTTGAACTGTTTGCATATCAGGCTAGCTGTGGGAGGTTTGCCCATCTCTGTCTCTTTCAGAGCAGCTTGGGGTTTGGTTTACATCCAAATATTGTTCAGTTACTATCAGAAGGTACAAACAAGATACACAGTGAACCTGCTTTTAATCATAAGTCAAAAAGCAGGAGCAGCGGCATTAGCTATATTATTATTCTGATTTTTATCTCCCTATCGGGAGCTGACATATATCGGTGCGGTGTTTATGAAAATAAACACATCCTACAAGGCCCATAGGCCAAGAGGGCATAAATATTGAGTTCACGTGTCGGTGAATATATATATATATATATATATATATATATATATATATATATATATATATATATATATATATATATATATATATTTTTTCCTACATTATGGATTCTCCTCATTTGATGCATTCATGATCCAGGAAACTTAAATATGGCTTTACCAGTCACTGATTTTTTTAGTAAGCATTTATATTCTGTGTTTTGTATGAACTAAAGCAGAGAAACAGTGAACCTCCACCATGTACTATCTAAGCAGATGTGATATCTGCCAAATAATGGACTAGAAACACAAAGCTATTGCTCCGTTTACAGGTGTAGATTTCCATTCCTACAATCAATACATAGTGAACACAATTCATGTGGAATTTCATATATGTTATCCATGCTCAGGCAATGCCATTTGTCATAGGCAGACAAACATATCCCAGGAACAAATAATCTATTTTCCTGTTACAGTAGAGGGTAAATTCAGCTATAAAAAGATTACCTCTGTAACCTGAAGGCAAAAAAATAATAAATGCACCCAATGTGTGGTTTAGACATGTTATAAAATATGAGGGGTAATGTCAAAGTGGTAGTATAAAAATAGTCAATTTACATAAGTCATAACTATTCTGCGATGACACACGGTTTGACGATGTTTAATGTTTTTTCTTCTTTCAACATTTAAATAAAGAACTAAAAAAAAAAGATTTTGTAATACATTGCATAGTATGTTTTATTATGAACTAGAATGACATAAAAATAATTGTGATTTTCTAAAAATGACAGCTTTTTGTTACCTTTGTAAATAATATCTATCAATCAAAATAGATAAACAATGTTTTTTTTTTTTTTTTAAATATATCAAATATCTTAAAAGAGCAAGAAAAAGCTATCAATAAAAACTACATCAAAAACATAAAAACATATTTATTATTGAAGTTACATAGAAAAGAAGTTACACAGAAAGGAAAGGTACCCATAAAACAAAACATGACTGCAATTGGTTGTAATTATTAATTAAAAGTGGAAATTTCTTAAAACCAATATAGAAGTTAATCTTATTTTATGTAAAAAGATCCATCTTCTGAGATTATCAATAGCAATTAAGAAGAATATGCAATGTTGAAAAAAAAAAAAAAAAAAAAGACGGTTTTAGTTACAGACATTTAACAATTAAATGTAATATTCTCAATATTATTGTATTATATATTATTGTAATTACATATATATTGTATGTATTCTTATTCTCAATAAGTCTCCATGTTCCTTTTTTCCCCCATTGGGAATTCCTATACTCTCTATCCCTTTGCACACTCTGTTGATAATGTCATTAACTCAGAGGGCGGTTCTTCCACTTCTTTTTTAAAATAACTAACTTTCAATGTTTAGGTACTTCCACTTAAAATTATTAATTGCAACCAATTGCAATTACAGCATTTTTATGTGTGCATATTTTTTATTTCTTCTTTAAAATATTTGTTACGTGAAATTGTCACAATGTAATTTTTAACACTTGTCTAATTAGTGTATAAAAATAAAAGAATATTAAAAAATGTAAAATTGTATTTAACATAAAAAAAGGCAACTTGAACTGCATCAAGACAGGTTAAATGTATTATAACCACTCTTTATTGATACATTTTACCAGTTTATACAAAATTTGCTGCTGTGAGATCTTTAGATTGTGCCAGATGTTGTAAAATAATTCATTTCTAGCCACATGCTGCAATTCAAAGCCTAATTTGTTCAGATTGCACTCCTCATAAATCTAAACTCACCTCTAGGTATATTCTACTCAATGATGGATTACTACAGAAAACCTAAATAGTGCGATCTCTCACAATGAAACATATGGATAAAAATAGCAAACTGTCTTTTACTCAGCACGTCACATGGCTCCTCAAACAATATAAAAACATGCAAATCACAAATGAAAGCCATGATGACTCTCAGTTCTGTAATTTGCCTTTTAAAGTAACTACGGTTCTAATAATCAAATTACATCCTGTTAGTGTGAGACACAGATGTGGAAAATATGACCCCCCCCCCCCCCAAGACACACAACATGAGTACTTACATCCTTAAAATAGCGCTGTAATATGGAGAGTTTCACGTCGTGTGCGGCTGCACAGGTACCCTCTTGGTATATCTGTTCCTCTTCAGTGGTTGGAAGTTTCTTTGGTTCTGTGCGTTTACGTCTGTGGCCCAAAACTATAGAAATGTAATGCAAGAAAACCAGTAATGAAGGCCCACTAGAGACTGTACAAGTGTGGTTGGACTCCAATCCATTTTGTACTGTAGTTGTGCTAAGTTAGATGCACAAATGATAGACCTATCTTTGCCTTAACATGACCTTATGATGGATTCATGAACAAAAAGCTATTTTTATTTCTTTCCTGTGTTTCTTCATTCTCCCCCAGAGAGAAATTTAAACTAATTGCTAATGAGCAGCAATAGGGCACCAACTTGTGAAAATGTAATCAGCTTACTATTACTGGTTATACAATAGCGCTATTGGGGTTTTACTCAATATGAAGACAGTTTTCCCTGTGCTAGAGAGGCAATCAACTTCATTTAAATTATTGTTTCTAAAATAAGCCTGGGCACCAAAGCATAATGAATAGAAACTTAAATGTTTGTCAAGGATATGCAGGGGCAGATTAGGTATAATTTAATTATCCAGACTTTAATGAAGTAAAAATAAAAACGGATCCGTGTTATCAAGAGTATATCTTTTTCCAAGTGATTCAATTATTTTATGATTAAATACACCTTTGTAAACTATGGTGCTAAAACTCCAATATCAATATGACAGTACAGCTCAGAGAAGAAGAAAAAAAAACATCTGCCTTTTGCAACTATATTTTGCAGGGAATTCACACATTCAAGGAATTTTATGTATTTATTGTTCATTTCAACAACCATGCAGTATGTTTCATAAAAAAAAAATCATATTCAATGATTTAAAAAATACTATATCCAATTCCATTTACTTTAAGATGAAAGTTAAGAGGCAGTTTTGTTTCGAAGGCAGCTGAACTATTTCAGACACAAAATCCAACAACACACTGATCTCCATTGGCTGGAGACTTGTGTTAAAGTGGTTTCCTTTGGCAATGACCTATTGCAGTTAGGACACCCTATGAATCGCTGCTTTACGATTGTTCTTAAAACCATTTACTTCTCTCAGCCAAACCGATTACGTCCCTTAATGAGTTTACTAGGGTGGAGACAAAGACTCAACTGATGGTTGATACTGTAATCGTTGCAAATTAATTTAATATTGAATATTGTTATAAATTATTAAATATTCATTTTATTGATGATCAATACATAATTAAAATAATAAACTAATCTTGAAAAGGATTTACAGCAGTCCTTTATCAACTATTGGGTCTTCCTGATTAGATGGTAGCTGATGCCTGCTGCCTATAGAAGTATCCCATTCAGATTTCATAATATGCCCCAGGTGCCTTCAGTGCTTTTATATCTTTTGGAATCGGTATCCAACACTCTAGTACCCCACGATATAACTTTACTTGTGATAATCTGTGCCGACCGAGGTGTTGAACTTACCAAAATGTATGCAGGAAAAAACATTTCCCTAAATTGGTCAAATCTATTTGTTTGATCCACTGCATTATGTCCTATAGTACCTCAGAAAATATTAATTGGAATTACAACTAAAATGTAATACTTCTGCAAAGATTTTAAGCTCAAAACAGGGCTGTCCATCTTCTATGGTTTGTTAATATTGTATTTCTCCTTGTTCTTATCCCCTGTACAGCGCTATGGAATATGTTGGCGCGATACAAATAAAAGATAATAATAACAACTCCCTACATTGATCTAACAGCAGCACATAAAACATCAGCTAGACATTCAAGACAGATTGGGCAATGGCTAACTGTGAACAATGGGGAAATGGTCTACAAAAGCATGTCAATCTTATGCTTTGCTTAGAGAGTAAATGATTTCCCCAGAAGCACTAAGAGGCATTGTGTTTTTTTCTTACACCATTCTCATGTAAAAAAAACAACTTTGTTAATTGATGTGATGCCAAGACGTGAAGGACTTTAAATATAAAATATAAGAAGACAGGGCTACCACATACATTACATACTATCGATTGGCTAGGAGTATATTAGTAGTTTACATTTTAATACTTACCTGAGGAAGCTTGTAGTAGTACAACTAGCCCAATCGGTCTGTCTTCTGTGGATGCACCACTTTGTCCACAAATAACGCAGTCGTATATTGGCTCTGAAATTAGCTGTTCGGATGCAATCTCCATGGCAATATCATTTTCCGGAGATTCTATACAAGACATAATTTGAAACTTCACATAATGATCTTTTAAAGTAACTAAAGTCAATTAAAAGACGTTACACAAATGTTAGAGGTAGTCTAAAACCTCAAGCCTACTTGGCAAACATTTTCAGGAAGACGAGATAGGGACCGAGTTTACTGTATGCTGGGGAGCTCTGGTTTGGCCAGAATTCATCCAGACTTGAGAGGAATGTGGTAACATCTGTACTATATCGGAGATGCATTGGATTAATAATTTTGTATCGCAGCTGATGTCATCTTAAAAATGGAGTTAAACAGTTTTGAAGTGTCAGCCCACTTTAAAACACAGAATATCTCTAGCATTTTTAAGGGTGCAATCAATCTGGCAAGAACACGGACAATGCTGCAAAGCAGACCGAAGTGCAGTCTGGAACCCAGATACTACTACAAAATAATGTGTAGTGGCCAGCAGTCATTTAAACAGCTTCATAATGAAGTTCTAAAAAAAGTGTCAGCTTCCTTTCATATCGGAGTGCATGTATATTATCATTGAACTGCCAATAACTGCCGCTTACATGTCTTTTCCTAGTTAAATTATGTCATTTATAAATCAAAAAAATGTCCATAGTTTAGATTTCAAGTTCAGTTTGTAAAAGCAGTTAATCACCACGAGCCAATATGTCAAGTGCACATAACAATGAGGAAAGTGACAGAGCTAAGCTAATGAGTGATAGACATAGAGGCTCTCCGGAGATAAAGACTGCACGCTGAACCATTCGAGCACATTTAACCATAGAATTCCCCCCTTAAGTATAGGAATATCTTGTGTAGTTCTCCAGGAGTCTCTCATTGTATTGACTTTGCTTGAACCTTGAAGCAGAGAATAAGACTACATTTTTTTTTCATCAAACAGTGGAGACGTTGGGATGAGAACACTTTGTTAAAACTTCAGGAGTTATCACTGATTTGAACACTGCTTATCGGATCAAACAAAGAAGATTACAAACTAAGCTGTATTTTCATTTAAACCCAAACAAAAGAAAATAGGTTGTGCTTAAGGTTAAGTCAGGGACCCAGTCTGCAGGTTCTGCTCACTTGCAACCAGAAATGCAAAATTAAACCTTAGTGCTCCAATCCATGTTAAAATAATTGCTCTACTAGAGAGAATATCGGTTGAAGATGGGCTTGACGTCAAAGTTGAGTGTAGGGTATTTAGAGAAGTTTCATGATCCCAGTGGTATATGGGAACTATATATTGTTCTTTTGAGCAAGTTTTCAACTATTATAAATTATTATTCTGTATTATATATGATAAACAACAACAACAACAACTATAATAAGAATAATTAGAACAGACATTTTCATTCATATTTATTTTAGGTTGTGTACAGTTAAAGCCAACCATGTCATTAAAACTCATATTTCTAAAATACTCTGATGGTGCAAACTGGTATCAAACACACATGCTTGTCATTCTGTTTATACAATAAAGTGTGTTGTACCCAATATATTGATCCCATGACTAAAAAGGTTAATCAATCCCAAAACAAAAGACAAACTATAAAAATATATATTTAAAAAGAACACATTCTGCAGAGATGGTAATTTCCTGGGAGCCAGGGCTTCTAAAATGTTTACTGCTGGGACCTAAATATTTTATTTTTCTAAGTATAATGTACCGTATATCTCTATGAAGGGCTTTCTTCCAGGCTCCTAGAAACTGTATGTCTGGCTTCTAAAAAACAAACAAACAAAAAAAAAAACTTCCTGTATATACATCTGTCCACCCCTGTGTCTTTTTGGATATTTTTGTCTATTCCTGGTCATGGTGTGGGAGTGAGGAGCAGTCCAGAGGATTATAGTGAAATGATCTAATCCCCACAGACAGATAATGTCAGAGTATTTTATCCTCCCAGAAACCAATAATAATGTTAATAAATGTACTTATACCACACTGTCCACCACAGAGTTAACACTTCACCTCAACAGCAGATGCAGGTGGATGTAGAGATGGGAATTGTAAATTATAATATAGTATAATATAGGTCATATTAAGAATATACAAAAACAGATTAGGATTATAGAGCAAATTAAAATAGATAATTTTATATGGGCTCTCAAAAAGCGGTTACATCAAATCAATGTAGCAACTACATTTTTAGCTAGTAAATATAAAGTTAATTCTACTAAAAAAAAAATTTAAAAAAAAAATCGATCAAATTAGATATGAAAGTGAAATAATTTCGAATCCCCTCAAAATAGCAGAAACATTTGCTGCATACTATTCTGATCTATATAATTTGGCAGAGAAAGATTGAATAAACCTATATCTGAAAAAGAAACATTAGATGTTATCTCAAAATTAAAGATATCTTCAGCACGGTTATGTAAACTTATATTATAAGATATTCCAAAAATAAATTTTATTTGATTTAACCAGATCATTCAGTGAAATCAAAATGACAGGTATCACCCCAAAAGAAATGCTTCAGACACATATTGTAACTATGCCTAAAAAAAAAAAAAAGAATGTATTGATTGTAAAGATTTTCTGCCAATTTGCCTTATTAATACGGATATTAAAATATATGCTAAATTGCTGGCAAACAGATTGAACAGGGTAAAACAATCATTGGTAGATAAAGATTAAAACTGTTTTATAGTAGGTAGGCAAGGGACAGATAATGTCAGAAGACTAGTTAATCTCATATCCTATGCTAAACAAGTCGTCGTCTGTCTTTCTATCTTTAGAAGCGGAAAAGGCCTTTGACAGAGTCGGATGGGAGTACATGGATCTAGTCCTGGCCAAATTTGGCCTTGGAGACTTTATGTGGCCATGTCCACCTCTGTCGTGGGCCTTGGATTCAAGATGGTTAGCTTTAATATATCCAATGGGACTAGACAAGCATGTCCCTTGTCCCCTCTCATCTTTGCACTCCTAATGGAACCGTTAGCAATTTCCATTAGAGGATGCAAAGGCATTCAAGGTATAAAAGTGGGAGATATCGAACATAAAATAACAATGTTCGCAGATGATGCTGTTTTTTCTCTTGAACATCCGGTTAGTTCACTTGCAAATCTCCAACATTGTATAGGAGAATTTAGCAAGATTTCAAATCATAAATGAAATTTATCTAAATTTGAAGCATTGATGATAAATCAAAAAGAAGAGGAAAGTATATTCTTAAAGACTAAGGTACTCATTCAATTGCAATTTGGCCAATTGAATAGGGCTCTAAATAAGAACATAACATATTTTTTTAAAGAAGTTTTTAGTTTGTGAAAACCTTGCTTTTCGATAGATGTTTACTAACTAAAAACTTCTTTAAAAAAATATGCTATGTGCTTATTTAGAGCCCTATTCAATTGGCCAAATCGCAATTGAATGAGGGCCTAATTTTCTATATACATGGCAAAAAAACATAAAACATATGGGCATTGAACTACAATCAGATTTCAAACAGATGATTGACAATAATTTTAAGCTTACAATTAGAAATCTGAAAGTTTGCATTGATAAGGTGGAGAAACCCTTTATGACTCGTGGTCAGGAAAAATCATAACTGCAAAAATGTTCTTAGTGCCCAAAATAACATATTTAATGAGAAGCATACCTTACTTATTTAGGAGCAGCTGCAGATGGAAGATAAGTGAAGGGGAGAGGGGGAGGTAATTAGAGGGGTAAAGTGAGGTGGGGGGTTTAGGACGAGGAGGCAGGTTTAGGGTGAGGATTAGTAGGGGGGTTTAGGGTGAGGATGAGGGGGGGTGGGGGTGAGGATGGTGGGATGAGGATGGGGGGTGAGGGTGAAGATGGGGGGGTGGGTGAGGGTGAAGATGGGGGGGTGAGGATAAGGATGGGGGGGTGAGGATAAGGATTGGGGGGGTGAGGATAAGGATTGGGGGGGTGAGGATAAGGATTGGGGGGGTGAGGATAAGGATTGGGGGGGTGAGGATAAGGATTGGGGGGGTGAGGATAAGGATTGGGGGGGTGAGGATAAGGATTGGGGGGGTGAGGATAAGGATTGGGGGGGTGAGGATAAGGATTGGGGGGGTTAGGATAAGGATTGGGAGGTGAGGATAAGGATTGGGGGGGTGAGGATAAGGATTGTGGGGTGAGGATGAGGATTGGGGGGGGGAGAGACACAGGGGACACAAGAAAGGGGCACAGAGGGCGACACAGAGGGCACACAAGAGGGCCACAGGGGGCAGCACATTTCCCACCCTCGGCTTATACTCTATTTACTCCCAGTATTTTGTGGTAAAATAAGTGCCTCGGCTTATACTCGGGTCGGCTTATACTAGCGTATATACGGTATTGGTTAGAGAGATAATGGTTTGAGTCCCAAGTCACTTGGCTCAGTATTTAAATATCAACTTCCATCTAATAAAATGCAATTTGTCCTCTTGGCAGCATTGGAGATGTATATACCATTCTTGTATGTTTTAAGAGTGATATATAGGTTCACTGAATCAAATCACTGCTTATGATAAAGCATTAGTTATGAAGATAAATCATCCACCAGAAGCAGTGTTATCATGCCACAATACTAATAGAAAGGGATTATTCCCACCAGTATCCAATTGTGATTCTGTGCAATAGTCTCTAAAGCATATGGTTTAATGGTCTATTTAAAAATGACAGGATTAAGAGAGGTATGAAATAACCAACAAGCTTGTTGTTATATCACAAACTTCATTTCAGTCACTATGCACTAAACAGATGTGACAAAATAACCATATTTATAGCTCTGTGTGCATGTTCTTTATGGCTGTAGTTGGCTACATGTCCATACCCTTCTGTAAAAAATATATCATGTGGAATGATAACAGTAAAGATCATTATATGACAACATACCCATTTGACTTATAAAAGGACTGGAGGAATTTGTGAGTTTAAAATGCAGACCTTCTCATAGTATGCTGCTATATCTAAATACTGATATTGTAAAAATGATTTAATATTTTGTGTATGATGTTATAGAGTACTGAATGAATTTGAGTTTTTATTATCAATATACACAGATGGATGAAACAAATCTGTGCGGTATGATACACAAGCATCAGCGGCTGTATCTCACATAGTTGGAAGGCATAAGCAACAGGAATTTGGAGCTGCCTCCTTCCAAAAATGCTCTCAGTCCCAATGCTTATGTGTTCTCACCAGTGACGTCAGGCAGACATCAAGGCCTTTTCAAGGACATTTCTATAGGACGTGCCATGGCGTTCACGTTATGAAAGGCAACAGGTTGCCATGGTTACAGATTATAACTGTAATCTTGGTAGCAGCCGATTGCTCATGAAAGGAAAAAAGAAGAAGGATGGTGTGAAGGTGAAACACTCATTTAATCCTCTGGATTCAGAAGATCAGAAAGAGAGATGCTTATTTAACCCTTCAGGATTGATTTTTCTCCCGATTATTTATTCTCGTAGCCTGAGTTTTCAGGATACTCCAGCATGGCGGGATTTAATGAATATCTCCGCTGGAGGTGGGTCAGCTCAAATGAGTCACGATTAACACCACAGATTAGGCAGCTACATCTTTATATCCCGTGGTGTTGGGAGAGTATAGGTAACTGTAGCTAAAAATACTGTATTAAAAGAATGCAATGTCTATTTAAAGGAGCAGCATGTCCTGTCAAGCACTTAAAATATAACATTTATTTTTCCCAAAACAGGAGATCTGATGACCATCCATCTTACTTCTATTTTACAACTTTATAAACTTTGACGATTTTGCAGGGAATGCTCCATTTCCCCCCTCCGTCCTCATCCACTAAATATTCATCCCCCAGATTCACTAAGCTTTGTAAGGACTCCAAACCCCATCACTGAAGCCCATAGAAAGAATAGTGAATCTACCCCCATGGAGTACAGCTGTACAGAGCTAACATGAAACCATTCGTAAATCACTTGCCGAATTATGGGAGGGTGCAGTTGCACTGTATGATAAAAAGTAAAAAGATTAGATTTCAGACATTTCCCATAAAATGCATAACTAAACCGTTTCAAATTCACTACCTTAAAAGGGACAAAATAACCCATTCCAAGAGTATTTTTGCATGAAAGATAAGCATCAAAAGGTGTGTGACGTATTTTAAGATGCCTGGTGAAAAAAAATATAAAGTGGAAACATTGGTGTGTGTCCCAGTATGCCCACTTTTAAGAGACTAGTGGCATTTTTTGGTAGCTTGTGCTTGAAGGATACCAAGCTTGTGACCTCCATACTTCCTGTTGGCTTTGAGTCTGAGCAAATGCGTTATGCTTATTATCTGAATTTAAGCAGAAGGGGCATTTGTTGACTCATTGGTGGATTCAAATAAGAACCACCCCCTCCCCGGCTACACAAGTGCTTCGTAAAAGGCAGCTTACACAAATAATTACAAGCTTTGTTTGCCGGTTTCGAAAAGGCAGTACGACTTATGGCAGCTTCCATGCACTAGAAGAATCTATTAAATTTAGGTTTTTCTCAGTAAATGCTTTTATGCCCACATCTAACTCATCCTTGCCCAATTTATTCACCAAATTACCATACCTCTACTTGGATTGAGAAAATAATGTTCTTACTTTCTATACTAATTTTTCACACACACAATTTATTTTTATTTTTTTATGTGTTTTTATTGTATGATAGAAAACGTGGAGACATACTGTAAAGAATAGCAAACAACAACCACTTAAAAATATAATGAGCCAGAGACGGATGCAAACACAGCCTGGCATTCACATGTTTAGCTGGTGTTATTGACCTCGGCAGTAATCATCTGAAGTGTATTGTTATATTGTTACATGGGAAAAATGGTGCGCGATTCTAACCACTCAATGAAATATAATCCATTTTCACACAAGGGTGGCTGCTCTATGACGCATTTTCTATGCACAGTATTATCTCTTGATAACGGTTCTAACCTTTGATAAAAAAAAGGCTCTGCTTTTCTATATGTTCAGATGAATCTCATGGTATTTTCAGCTTCATTCAGCAATACCTCATGTGGTGAGCAATTTTTCATCCACTTCCAGTTGCAATATAAATATATATTTCATTGTTCGTAGGGATTCAAAAGAAAACCAATGAATAAAGAGTAGTTATTACTAGCCATACGTGAATGGGTGATATGCTGATTTTCCATATTGTGTAGCTGTGAGCAAGACTGTTCCATGGTTTGCAAAAGATATATAGGTTTAAAATCATATGTTTATGTCTGACCGGTAATGGCTGTTTACATGATGGCAAATAAACAGGGCTCAGAGGTTCTGAATATGGTATGACTTAAAAATATAAACATATACTTTATTAACTGGATGTTAATAAAATTACTTTGACATTTGTAATTTTTACCTGTTAATCTGCCTTTCTGATCCACACACCTAGCCTTTGCCTCTGAGCTTTCCATAATAATTGCTACTAATGCCTGGTTAGCCTGCACGGTTGGCTTTCACACAAAAAACGACTGCTAGACATAATCTGAGCAGAAGTTTTCATTTGATCATTTAAAAATTGATTTGCAATAATATCAGTATTTGACGAAAAAATAGCAATACTCATTTTGAAACTTTAAAGCTGAATTTGTTTAGATGTTCAGGGGGCAGGAGTTGATCTACTCAGTAGGATGTCCTAAAAGGTAGCTCTCTTCTTCTTTTTGCTACAGAAGCCACTGCAGGTAAAGAAATCTGTCTATAGGCAATTTTACAACCTTCTGTGCATACTGCTATTTATTATGCTTTGTTTTACTACAACAGGTTATTAAAAACAAGCAACTTGCCTAATAAATGGCATCATATGTTATGTTCCATTGTCTGTGCTGCCCCTTCTCTCTCTGTGCTGCCCCTTCTCTCTCTGTGCTGCCTTCTCTCTCTCTGTGCTGCCTTCTCTCTCTCTGTGCTGCCTTCTCTCTCTCTGTGCTGCCTTCTCTCTCTCTGTGCTGCCTTCTCTCTCTCTGTGCTGCCTTCTCTCTCTCTGTGCTGCCTTCTCTCTCTCTGTGCTGCCTTCTCTCTCTCTGTGCTGCCTTCTCTCTCTCTGTGCTGCCTTCTCTCTCTCTGTGCTGCCTTCTCTCTCTCTGTGCTGCCTTCTCTCTCTGTGCTGCCTTCTCTCTCTGTGCTGCCTTCTCTCTCTGTGCTGCCTTCTCTCTCTGTGCTGCCTTCTCTCTCTGCATGCTCTACATCTCCCTCCATACTACGTTGCGCATGCGCAGTTGTGGGATTCCTTTAATCAGCATGTGAGTAATGCCTGCGCGGAACGCGGAACCCACATTATGGTGGATAGGTCATTAACAAAAGCATGTTGAAAAAATAGGAGTATGATGGTCCCAACCCCCCTCTGACATAATTTCACGCTTATGTTCAGGGTGCCAAATGTATTTTTAAAGTCAAACTACGCTGGCATTTTCACAGAAAGACATACTGAAACAAGTAGAAGAAAAGCCAGCTAAATGGCAGAAAAGATGAGAAAGTACTACTTCACAGAGTGGCAGTGATTGCATCCAATAGCTTTCCAGTAGAGATAAGAGCAGCCAGACATGCCAGGCATAAACCATGAAGAACGTAAAACGAAGATAAAGATCTTATAAGGTCTGAAAGTATAAATCAGGTTGGGATTTGACTGGCAAAGAAGCAAGGCAGGTCTGTTGTAAAATCAAACACGGTTTGGAAATGAATGATAGTAAATGGCATTGTATTATAACAGTTAAGAGAATATATACTTCTCTTTCTAAATAGATGTGTATATTTATATACATAGCTGTGATAATCCAGCGATACAGATAAAAATAATAAGAACTGCAATATAGAATATGTTTTTAATAGACTAACAGTGTTTTCTTATAAAGTTTTTAAGTGTCTTTTTATCAAGTCCAAAGCAATGCTGAAAAGCAAACAGAATCCTCAATTGCAAAATGTAAATGGCAAAATACAAGAGAAATAACTAGTGCATACGAGGTGCAAACAACTCATGGTATTATTACAAAATAAAAACATGATCTTATACATGGTTCTGAAAGTGAACCAGAAATTACATATCCAGGTATCTTATGTTAAACATGGCAAGCTTATTTTCAAATATTTTTCTCGTATATGGTCTTAAAATGTCCTTGTTGATGTTTTATAGTGTGACCTCCTTGATTAAAATAGTGTGTCCAAATGGGGTGCAGAAACACTTTAAGGAATTTTTGTGCAAATGCATCCTAAAATATACAGTGGATATAAAAAGTCTACACACCCCTGTTAAAATGTCTGGTTTCTGTGCTGGAAAAAAATGAGACAAAGATAAATCATTTCAGAACTTTTCCCACCTTTAATGTGACCTATAAACTGTACAACTCAATTGAAAAACAAACTGAAATCTTTTAGGTAGAGGGAAGAAAAAAAGAAAAATAATGTGGTTGCATAAGTCTGCACACCCTCTTATAACTGGGGATGTAGCTGTGTTCAGAATTAAGCAATCACATTCCAAATTATGTTAAATAGGAGTCAGCATACACCTGCCATCATTTAATGTGCCTCTGATTAACCTCAAATAAAGTTGTTGGCCATTTTCTCTAATATAGCACTAGTCAGAATTATTTCACTGTATCATCTAAACGACATTAGCAAATATACGTGAGTATGATACTTTTCATTTTGTTTATTTTGCTGTGACTGGCTACACTCTCTACACAAATGTGCGGACAGGTTTGCAGAATGGTTTGTTGCAATTATCTTTGCTTATTTATTTTTTTAGAGACCTATTTTCCATTAACTATGTTTTTCAGGTTTGGTGGTGGACAAATGTGGCAGTTCTTTAGAAGGGCCTCACATTGCTTAAAATCTTTTTACTTTACAAAATGGTAAAATTACTGTTGGAACGATGCAGAGGTGCATTAATTGATAATGGAGATACAGATAATGTAAACAATATTTAAGAGTTCTATTAGTGATATTATTTGTTAATTTTAGAGATAACAGACTTGGAATTCTTGGAGAGACATGCTCTCTCCCAACCCAGGGCAACAGCATGGGGGCCACAAGGGAATTGTCTGGGGGCCTAATACAGCCCTTGGGCCGTCTGCTTCCCACCAGTGACCTAATACAAACATGGGTTGATCTGGGAAAATTTATTTTAAATGATCATCCTCCATTACCAGAGGTTGTAAATCTATAATCCTTTATATAAAACCCGAACCGAATAATAAAGATATAATACACAAACATATACTCAACGTCAAAAGGAGCATAGCACAAACAAACTGTGAAACAAGAGATAGCATTTAGGAGACAATGATCCTTCCTGTACAAATCGCGTTTAATCACTGATATATTTAGATTTTAACTTTGCTTCTCATGTACAGAAATACTACACAATTTAACAGAGTTTACATATCTTGATTATAGGGGTCTTAACATGCTAAATGCAGTTTGCACAATATGACTGCCGGCAATATATTCCTTTTGCTAAGCATTTCTTGTCAAGATAGTCCCCCAGCATCACAAGAGCTATTAGTACACCAATACATTTTGCCCAGACCCTGCAAGTGTACTCTCTAAAGACCAGTAAAAACCAATTTACTTTCCTAACTGGTTTCACGAAATGACAAGTGTCAGGAAATTTGTGTCCCCTCCTTGTAAAATGTGCCCAGATCATCCCTGCAGTAATTTTGCTAAAATAACTAAAAAGAAGCACAGACTTGGCGATGAGGAACACTGAATAGGCATTGTGCTTTTGTTCTAGTTTGTAGAATATTTTGTGCGGTAATATGTGTATATGAATAAGATCCGGCTTTTTGTTAAGTGAATTATCACAGACCAACTCGATTTTAAAAGATACACTACAGATTTACTATAAATCTGTATATTTTTTTTGTTAAAGGAACACTGTTTATTTAGTAATAATAAAATTAGTATTTTTAAACAAATATTAATGTTGTGTTTAAAAATGTAAATCTAGTTAAATGTCCTAGCATTCATCAGATCTGCTGCTCTCAACCAATCGTAATAAGTTAAGGGGGGGGGGGGGTTGTCCTCTGGGGGACTGCTCTGTTGTCCTACAGCAGTAAGAAAAGAAAAAAAAAAAAAAAAAAGTTAGGACAGCTTTCGGGGCAGATTCTCCACTGAAAACGAACCGCAAATGGAGAGAAGCAAATCTACTCAAAACTGCCATGCAGATTTCAATGCTAAATGCTAAACACTATTTTGTTTTTCTTTTCTTCAAATACAGATTTCATTGCTAATCAATAACTAAAACAAAACGAAAGTCTGTTATATGACTAATGTGGTGATCCTTCAACGCTCCTTTAAGAAATACTAACAGCTGTGTACTTTATTTATGAAGCTGTGACCTATACAATGTAGGATCACGCAAGATGGGCAGGTCATGGCAGAGAAGTCAGACAAATTGTGGTCCACTGGAGAAGGAACTGGCAACCCACTCCAGTATTTTGTCAAGATAATCTTATGGATAAACAGTCAGACCATAACCATAGATTTGTCTGGAGTGCTTTGGTCTATAGTGTCATGGAGAGTTGGACACAACTAAACAACAACTAGTTAATTTACAGTATCAGCCTGGTCAATACTGAATTTTGTTAACTGCATCATCGACATTAAGATAATTTTATCTGGCAAGTTATCTGTGTGTGACTAGCAGCAAACACCAATAAAGACCTATCTTCCCACATGAAAAGTTGAGTGGCTATGTATGTGACCGCCATTAATTCATGGGAGGATAACTAACCGGACTGGTTTGAATTCAGTGGACAAAAATGTTATCACTGCTCTCATTTCATGTTTATTCTTTCACTGTCTGGACTCCTATAACACATCTGCCAGACTATTCTACCTCACCCAACATTCACATGTTGGCGTTCTCTGCCCGTGCCTACTCGTTTCCTCTAGAAAAATAACATTGCGAGACCAACCATATAACCCAAACAAATGGCCAGCCTACTAGGCTTGTTTCAACATATTACTCGAAGCATCCCTTTCCAATATTGTCAATGCCATTGGCGTATCATCCTCCATCACTGCCTTCTCCCACAAGTGCCCTCAGGACTCCTCTGGCCCCACAGTCTAGAATTCCCTACATCCATTTATTTTGGCAAGTCTACCGCATATTCTCCAAAATCACATCAACTAATCCTCCATAAAAGGCCAAATATTTTCCCTGCAGCACATTGAACTAATGGCTATATCCCTGATAGTATAACAACCAGCCACCAATAGTACATGTGTCATGTCTCCACCACCCCCTGACTGTAAGTGGTCAAGAGGTCAGAACCTTCAACCCCTACTGGACCATCATGTTCCCCACAGAACTACAGAATGGGTTCATCCACCAATAGTAAAAGACAGTAATAAAAATGAGAAATTACACCATGATGTAACAAACTCTTTTTGCTTCTGCTTTCTGTCCCATTTTACCAGCCATTACATAAAGACTGCCATTGTCTCCTTTATTGCGATTATGCCTAACAAGTTAGTGTTTATTATAGGTATATCTACTTTGATACTGAAATCTTATGTAGAAATGCCACAAATAAAGCGTAATCTTACTGGAATATTAAACTTACCAACGTCCATTGCAGTTTCCATGAAGCTTTTTTGTCTGGAAGCAAACTCTGCAAGCAACTTTTGTTGTCGTTCTCTGGCCTTCTGTCGTCTGCGTGGAAATGAAAAGCATGTTAATAAAACAAGATCTGGCACATTTCAGCCAAATATTTCCTAATGTAATCTTGAGAATAATAGGAAATATATTACTGTAGAGGAGCAAGGGAATAAAACACTGATCCATTAGTCCATTGTAGTTTATATTTGTAAAGCCCTTTAAAATAATTAGCTAGAGATCTGGAAATATGATATCTTTACGGTTTTCTAATATTTTAATCAATATCTTCTTTTAAGATCTACTTGTTACCTTTGAAGAACAAAATTAGTTTCTAGATTAAACAAAATGTGTCTCGATATTAAACCACACAATTTTCTTAATCTCCGCCATGAAAAATATGTGCCGGGATGATAAGAAAAGAAGAAGAAAAAAAAAGGAGAAAAAGAAAATCTCATTACTTTCATAAACTCAATAAATGACAAATTGTTCTACTCAGAACATTTTATATAAAAAGCACTGCTTTGCCTTGCTGTGCAGTTTGATCATTAGTTTAAATTAGTTTTGACATTCAGCTTTAAAGAAAAAGATGTAAAATAGGGTACACTAGATTATTTGGTTTATTGAATTTAATTCAATAAGGAGACAGGAGACCCATAAAAGACAATTATTAATGCTCAGAAATACAAAGCAAATAAATATTATGCAATTATGTTTTGCTTGATACTTATTTTTAGCTTTTTCAACCCAAATGGCCAATGTACTTTTTATCATGCTTTTGAAAGAACATGTTCTAGACATTTCAAAGATGGGGAGGGGGGCGGTGTTTTGTTTTTTGCATGACAAATATATTAGTTTAAGAAAATGGCCAATCAAGTAACACAAAAACATGGTCGATCCACACTTATCTTACTAGTGAATTAAGAGGAAGTGTAAACAAGGCCTTAAAGGGAACTTGCCGTTTTCTTATCTGGTCTACATTTACATGAAAGACGTGCACCCTTTATTGCAATATTTCTACCTTGTAGACCCCTCATTTTTCCCACAGAAGTAATTTTGGAATTTTTAAAATATTAACTAAATAAATCCTAGCAATTTTTGGATCACAACCAAGTAGACTGATAGAATCGATAAGACTGCTCCTGACAATTCTCAAGTACTTTGGAATTTGTATGTACACACATACATATATAAAGGTGTGGGGTAGGTGTCAAATTTTGAAAGATCCATTTTTTTTCTTACGAACTACATTTTTCTTTTCTTCTATCCTCCCCCCAACCATCCCTACATTGATAAAAAAAAACACTCTTTAAACTGTCAGCAAGTCTTAAAACCAAAAAAAAGATACAATCCTCTATAAAAAATAAAATTCTGATTCTCTCTAATATGTTGTCTTTTATGTGTATAGATTACACAGAGGCTAATAGTTTTCCATACTTCAAAAACAGGTGCTCTTTTTCTTATACAACAGCAGTAGTAGTTATGTTCTTACTAAGCTTGATTCCATATCATAATATTATAAATACATTACATATCACAAACTGGCTGGCTCATGTAAAACCCAACTACAAAACATTTAGTAAAAATGTGAGCACCATGTTATTTTTTTGGATTCTAGAAAAACATTTCCTGCTTTTTAAATGCACGTAAGCCCCAGACCCCCCCATTTCTGTCATTATATTAGGCCACGGGCCATCACGAGCTTTACTGCTTGCAAACCAATATCGGTTTCAGAATAGCTTCATTGTGCAGTCAGCGTAATAATTATTTCTGAAGACTTTGTGAAAGATTTTTTTTTCCAGCCCTGCAGGTCTGACTGCTCTGGAATATAAATAGAAATTGTGCAGCTATGGTGGTGGTTTGTTGTGTACGGCTTGTGTGGCATTAGCAGTTTCCTGCATGCATTTTTTGCTATCTACGATATGCTTCAACTTAAACAGGTCTGACTGTAAATAGAGACCCTTAATAAGAAGACATAAACAAACTCTGACAGATTCAGTGCAGCGCAGTAATTTTCCATGATGGCTCTGGGAGATGAGACACAGAGGCTGAGAAATATTGCGAGCACCTCTGCCTTTCCTCGAAATGCTCGCTCTGTTTCTATGGTGACCGCGCATCACATGAGTTACGCCACCTTTGTCTCTGTCTGCAGGTTGAAGTAACCAGAAATGGGTCATCATTGAACTCTTATAGCCTGTTCGATCTTCATTACCAGAAAACTCGACTTGAGATCCAGAAATAAATGAAAGCCGGGCTGTGTGAGCAGCATAACAATGCCAAATTAGATTCATCTTAATTCAAAGCTGTCAACAGCTATTGTTATTTGTAAATGTGTTGCAAGCTCTGGCGAACATTGTGTCTAGGCAGTTGCTGCAAGGAGTGAAGAAAAAAAAAATAGAAGGAATCACCACATGGGGTGACATTTTGGTTTTATCTTTGCCTTTAACCATTTTTGTGACGCACAAATGTAGAGCCTAACGTGCACTGATGTCAAGTCAATTATAACAGATAAGACTATGGCATGGGTTACAATGTAATTGTTGGGTTCATTACAAAAATGAGCAAAAGCCCTAATAGCTACAAATTATAATGAAATATTACAGTATAATTAGACAACAAAAATACTTCTTTGCTTGTATATATCTAATAACGTCACGGTTTGTAAGTTCAGATTAATATAGGCAGAAAAACAAAAAGATGGACTGTGTCCAGTTCTGGATAAGAAAAAGATGGACAGTGTCCAATTCTGGATAAGAAAAAGATGGATAGTGTCCAATTCTGGATGAGAAAAAGATGGATAGTGTCCAATTCTGGATAAGAAAAAGATGGATAGTGTCCAATTCTGGATGAGAAAAAGATGGATAGTGTCCAATTCTGGATAAGAAAAAGATGGATAGTGTCCAATTCTGGATAAGAAAAAGATGGATAGTGTCCAATTCTGGATAAGAAAAAGATGGATAGTGTCCAATTCTGGATAAGAAAAAGATGGATAGTGTCCAATTCTGGATAAGAAAAAGATGGATTGTGTCCAATTCTGGATAAGAAAAAGATGGATTGTGTCCAATTCTGGATAAGAAAAAGATGGATTGTGTCCAATTCTGGATAAGAAAAAGATGGATTGTGTCCAATTCTGGATAAGAAAAAGATGGATTGTGTCCAATTCTGGATAAGAAAAAGATGGATTGTGTCCAATTCTGGATAAGAAAAAGATGGAAAGTGTCCAATTCTGTATAAGGAAAAATAAATCTCTCAAATAAACTCCTAGCTTGTATGAATACAACTAGGTTCACCTTGTTCCTGAATGTTACAGGACCACTGTAGGGATTAATTTACTATTTTAAAGAACCACACTTAAAAATGCAACATGTTTTTTAAATGCAAAAATACAACCTCTAATTTATTATCTTTAATATGAACTATGCTGCAGTGCAATTTATAATTTTGGCTTCAAGAGATCAACGTGTGGGAGGAAACTTGAATACACAGGAAGAGTCTGTCGGCAAAATGGGAATTTGGCAGTTACATCTGAAGGGAAGTTCTATACTTTACAAGGATACAACAACCAGAGAAAGTAATAGACAGCAGCAGTTAAAAAATAAAATTAAAAAGCGTTCGACTCGATCGAGTGGCCGTTTCTCCTAGCCACCCTATCGAAATTTGGGTTTGCGGGGAAATTCACTAACCTTATCAACACACTTTACAAAGACCCCATAGCGAACGTCAACTTACCGGGGGACGCCCATTTGGATAAGTAGAGGCACGAGAAAGGGCTGCCCACTCTCACCGCTTCTCTTCGCATTAACAGTAGAACCCCTGGCACAAGCCATCAGGAGCAGTACAGCTATTAAGGGAGTAGAGGTGGGTTTGCACAACTTTAAGTGCTGCCTCTTTGCGAACGACATCGTGTGCACCCTCACAGACCCCCTTAGCTCCATACCCGCCCTCCTGGCCCTGTTGGAAACGTTTGAGGGCATCTCAGGATTAAAAATTAACGTAGATAAGACAGAAGCAATGGGCTCTAGACTCCCCCAACAACAAATTAAGCAGCTTAAGGACAAGTTCCCATTCACATGGCCTCCAAAACACGTCAAATACCTAGGAGTTAAGTTAACACCGGAAATAGAAAACATATATGGGGCGAACTATATCCCCCTGTACCGGGAACTAAGACTAGAATTGAATAAGTGGCATCAATATAAACTCTCTTGGTCAGGGCGACTGAACGCCATTAAAATGAATATCCTACCAAGAATCCTGTATTACTTCAGGACGCTCCCCGTTCCCATTAATAAAAGAGAACTTGACATGTTCCAAAGAGATACCTTTAGATTTATATGGGGATATAAAAGACCCCGAATTAACAAAAAAAACATGTATGCACACAAAACTCTGGGAGGCATGGGTTGCCCAAACTTTAGGCGGTACTAAAACGCGGCCCAAATATCCTTCATCCCGCAAGCACACTCCATCACTCATCAACCCCTGTGGGTATTTATGGAGAACTTCCAGATGAGGCCTTTGAAATGGGACTTTCTGCCCTGGATAACTCATAGCGTAGTGCCTCACAAGCTAGGAGATAACAACCCGATGATCAAATTAGGACTGGGAGAGTGGGAAAGGACCTCGTCCAGACACCACTTGAAACCAGCGATCAGCGCCCTAACACCCACGTTCAACTGTTTAAATGGCGTGGAGGTTATTGGCACTGACTCACTGAGCTGGTGGACGACACGGAAACTAGACAGGCTAGAGGGTTGGATAGAAGGAAATAGTCTTCTGACAACAGAGCAATTTATTGAGAAATATGAACTACCCATCCGAGAGTATTTCCACTATAATAAAATACGGCATGCTATCTCGTCCCTAGTTAGGGAGAATGGAATGCCAGAAACAACATGGCTCACAAAGGTGTGCCGTAAAGCACCTCTGACCAGAGGCATACTTAAAACAATTTACATGGAAGTAAACAAAATTGGAGGTGAGCACAAACCGAATAATGTCCTCCAATGGGAAAGAGAGTTGGGGGTAGTTTGGGACTGCAAAGCATGGAACAAAATTAGTGCAAGACTGACTAGGGGTCCCTTATACTTTAGCCACATGGAGACAGCGACCAAAGTCTTTTACAGGGCATACTACACCCCTGACAAGTTACACAAAATGAACCCGGCAGCGCCCCAAAACTGCTTTAGAGGTTGCCAAGAGGTGGGATCATTCCAACACATATGGTGGGATTGCCAGGTTGCAAAGACCACGTGGAGTCAAGTCACCGGCCTAATTTCAGACACATTGGAAGTAGACTTACGCCCCATGATTGATAGATGCTTGCTGGGAATACCAGACGCCAACTTGTCTAAATACCAAAAGGAGTGGATTCAATAGGTTATGCTAGCAGCCAAATGCCATTTAGCCCAAAAGTGGTTGAAGCCGACTCTGAGCATAGCATAAATCGTAAATAAACAGAATTACATACAAATTTACGAAAAGATGACACACTCGCTAAACAACACACTAATAATTTTTCATAAAATTTGGGGGACATGGAATAGGTCTCAACACGCGACCCCGTGTTAGCAGGAAAGAGGTGAATGGACGCAGGGATCGGGGCAGCCACTTCCACACCGGGGGAGACGTCAAGATTGAAGGTAAGACCGTGAATCACGGTCGGAGTGCAAAATCTAGTAAAACACGAGGTACGGGTTTTGCTTTGTTTTTAAGTTATGTTGGTAAACCTATAGGGTAGCAAATACAGACAGCACAATTACGTGAACAAGAAGGAAATCTATAAATTTAACGAACTGAATACATTATACTCAAACTACTTTTATATTCCCACACACAAAGCCCGCTAGGGCATATCTGCTAACTTGTTTAACATCAGGGGAAGACATATAAGTATCAGAAAAGGGAAAAGGAGAGGAGAGTTATCACAGTGTTGTATGTCAATAAAGGTTGGAATCATGTCAAATAACAATGTTGTAAATGTTGAGTCTGAAATCGATGCAGCTACCTATAACATGTGTGATAATAAAAATTTCCAAATATAAAAAAAATTAAATTAAAGCCTGCAAAAAAGAATAATTGCATAGAAAAGTAAAAAATAGAAAGGCAATTTTTTTCATTTCTATAAACATTTTGCCCATCATTCTGTTATTTAAAATAACAAATAGAAAAAAGCCACCACAGTGGTCCTTTAACACTCTGGATTGTGAATATTAAAGGGTCACTGCATAGTGTAAATAATCATTATTTAATATTGAGCATATTAAACATGGGATTTAATTACCTATGATAAGTGATGAAAGTATGAATGCTGCATGCTTAACTTATAGCAAAGACAGCTCTTCTCCAACACACGATTTAACTGAAGATTACTTTTCACTGTTGCAATAACAGTAAGAATATTGGGGGAGAAAATGTAAAAACTGGCTACTCATGAACATCATGTGGACAAAACACACTAAAATGAAACCATCCGTTATTTTTTCATATGTTACATAAAACAATATGTGTCATATTTAAACCAATTCTATTATTTAAATGTGTCAGATGGATATTAAACCTTACTAATCATATTTCTGGCACTTTTAAAGGTTTAAAATTGTAAATTTAGCCCTCAATATCACGTGTTTGATCTAGCTGTACGAAACTATATTAATGAATGTGCCAGGTTGATTTAATGATCAAAATATCAGTATTTGTTATAAGGCACAAACAAGTTAAGAAAAGTTGATTATGTGAAAGCAAAATGTTACATCACATTGGAGCATAACAGCACTTTGTAAATACATGATTGCAACTACCGTATTTATTCAAATCTAATGCTCACCTTTTTCATGAAAAATCGTGTCCCAAATTTGGAGTGCGCATTAGAATCAATAGCACACTAGATTTGGTGTTTTAACCCCTTTTTCAGGGTTAAAAACGTTGAATCTAGTGCGCCATCGATAACATTGCATTACCGGTACGGTATGATGAGGGGAGTAATGAAGAAGACAAATAGTGCTCATATTGTTAATTACCAGACTGTTAATTGCTGGTATGTTGTCATTACTGTTACTGAAAATGCTGGTGTGTCGTTATTACTGTTAATTACCGGTATATTGTAAATGTTGTAATTACTATTAATTACTTTTATGTTGTAACACTATATGTATGATGCAATATGACCATATTGTTGTACAGTAGTGTCATTCATAATAAAACTACCATAAGTTGGTAACAAACTAACTATTTGGTACTTCTTGTACAAATGCGCATTACATTCGCCAGCAAAAACATTTTTTGATTCGTGAGTTCCAAATTTGGAGTGAGCATTAGATTCAATGGCGCACCAGATTCGCGTAAATACTGTATATTAACATCTTCTGCTTACTAATAGATCACTGCTTGGTGAGGATTTGTCTAAACGTAGTGTGTGTAAGCGCTCAGGTGGATTAAAGTAGTTCTTGTACAAGAGCAGTAATAATATTGACCAATTAGACTTTGAGTATAAGTCATACCTTTCTTCTTTGTCCAACGTCTTCTTCTCAGCAGGGCTAGATTTTTTAGGTGGTACTGGTGGAGCAACCTTCCTGCAGATTTCATCAATGCTTAGCCTATTTAGCCGGCTTTGTGTTGCAGCTTTCAATAATATTCTTTCTACTGCGGTCACTCCATCACCATGAGAATATTTTGGTAAATCAGGTTGGAGAAGACACTCTTGATCATCCAGCCATGGAGGACAATATGAATCTGGCTTTCCAGACAGTTTCTGGTGCAGTTTTATGAGCAGAGATAACATGCTTTCTTTCACTTCCAAAATGACGGTCGTCAGTTGAGGTGTTGATCCTGGTGCTGTCCATTTCAGAGCGGAGGACTTCGGACGTACAACCTGATTTGCTTCACTATTATTGCGGTTGATTATCTCCTGAAATTTCTTTCGTCGTTCAGCGACCAAACTGAAAACCTGAGCTGTGCCTGAATTCTAAAAAGAAATGTAAAAATAATTACTTAAAAACATAAAACTCTGAAGACTGAAAAATAGTACGATTTATACACCGACATTTCTTTCACTTAACACATAAATGAATAAACCCATGCAGGGGTGGACAGAACTACTGAAACGTATAAACTCAAGACCATTTATTTTTGTTTTTACAAGAAGGGAATGTGTTCAAATACAGTCATTTATATTAAATATTTAGGAACTAAAAGGGTCCTGCTGAATAGAATCTCTAAATTTGTTGATTTATATCTAACAAAAAATTTTGTATTTTCATTTCTGCTGCTAATTTATCACAATTATTAAAATACAACATTTATAAAGTGCTCCGTCTAATGATTTGATAAAATATCTGGGACACTATAATTATCTCTATTACATTTTCCGATGTTTATTTTTTTTAATAGGTCCCCAACTATAATTTACTTTCCTCACTCCTGGATGGTGCTGCACTATAGAGTATTTTGTTTCTCTGCATCTAAATATGGTTGTAATTCCTGATTTGAATATTAACACTGCCTCTTGTCAAATTTGTAAAGTGTGCGCCAGGACACTGTAGCGTCAGAGCTTGGGAGGTTAGTAGAGGAATCCCTTTCTCTTTCCACACCGTCTGGATGCACCAGGACTGGTCAGTGGATGGTACTGGCAATGCAATGTTCTTTCTTAATGTTAAATCTATGCTAAACAAATGTCTGCTCCATTTTCTTTACGTTCATAAACACCTTTTCTTGATCGCTGATGCTACAATGACCCAAACACCATGTTAGCCTGGACAAGAAAAGGTGTGGGCTAGAAAAAAAATATTTATCTTGGCAATAACTTGGATCCAACACACTAAAATGGAGATGAAAAAGAAAATTAAATAGAAGCTTTCCTTAAAAAAGTGTAATTAAAGCACACAAGTTATACTGCTAATTATGTTGAGGGCCACATTCCCAATGTTATACTTCAATAGGCATAACAAATACATTTTTAAAATGGTCATTGTTATACTTTAAGAGGGTATGGAGCTTTCTTAATTGAATTTAAAAAAGTGTTGGACAGCATCTTAGGGGTATGTGGGTCATATAGGGCCCCTGGGCTTGACATGCATGCTTTTGAAAGGGCATTTTCTGTCATGCAAGTAATAAACATTCAAAGAACCCTTTCTTGTGTGGAACATGAATGCCAGTTGTCGCAGCATATGATAAAGAAGAAGTTAGGAACTTTTCCTGCTCAAGTCTATAAAGACATAAAAATGTGTTAAGGATAAACAGCACTCTATTAGAATGCATTGGGGGTATAATTCATAGCTTCCTTCCTTACACATGCAATTACTATATACCTTAAAGGGCCATTTACCTTACTATAAGTGCTCTTCATGGTGTGAAAGAGCACAAGATTGTAATGTTAAAATTATCTTTTTTTTATTTAATTACACGAATAGCAGCTAAAAATCTGCAGACTTGGGTCTGTTTACAAACCTACTCCTTACTGTTCCACGATTAACATCTGCTGACACCGGAAGGTGCAAGCTCTGTGAACACACAATTTATGTTTTTTTCTGCATTCAGGAATTTAACCACCATCAATTAACATATTTAGGAGTTTCCAGCAGTCATTTCCCTGCACAGATGAATTTGGGAAGGGTTAACACTCTTTCTGCTTCTGTTCTCTGCACTGAGCTCTTGCAATCACTCTGCCTGGGGAGAATGTCATAGTCTCATGTAAACAGACACTTCATTTAAGAAAAAGGCACCTATTTCAAAAATTAAAAAAGTATTTTTAACATGTTTAACTGGCCCTTAAATGGGACAAAAAAAAATACTTGTACAGACACATTGAAGTAGACTGTTAGCACTTTGAGGCAGACACTATGTAACCTATTGGTGGAACTTGTGTTAAAGGGATTATATTGTCATGATTTTGTACCTGGTCTCTGTAAAACGATGTGCACATTGAAAGAGCTATACAAATAAGAATACATACACACATATACATTTAGATTGTTGGACGTCATATCACCATTTTTGTATTCAAAATAAAACAAAAATAAAAAGAGAATATAAATATGTTCTTTTAAACACATGTCCAAAAATGTAGGACTTTTCTGTACTGAGGCAATTTACTAGAAACATGTTGGCCACCAATATTACCCTCAGGTGTTGGATCTAGATCACATTTGTAGGATATGTCTGCTTTAGCAAAGGAAGTAAATCAAAATGGTTTATCCACCGCTACTGAAATGGGATATTCTAAAACGTGGCCTTAATTTTGTACGACCCTGCTCCGAAGGGAGTATAGGAAGGAACAGCTCAGTTGGTAAAATCTTTGACTGGCGGTCTGACTCCCCCAAAATGGAGAATCCCTTCTGATGAAAAAAATACTGCCTTTATTCAGGTTTTGAACTTTTTTGTCTATTTTTTTTCTGATTTTTAAAAAAAGAAGTCTAAAGACTATCCAAGCAAGGTAGTTGATAAATCTTGGAAATTCATGGAACTTTATACACTATATAACTGAAAGACATACAATCCCGAACACTAGTTCCTCATTGAAAGGACAAGCTCCTATATGCGATTTAAATGTGCCTGTTCTCAGCCAAATAAAATGACAAAATATTACTTGTATTGCTAATCAAAATCTACCACTCTTCATACAGGGTCTAATATTTACTAGTCAATATAGTGCTTATATTCAAGAAATTTCAACAAAAAATTGGTAACCTAAAACAGAAAATTTACTTTCTAAATGACATCATTTGGCAACACAAAATGTAGCAATCCAAGTGCTTATTCCTCTTTTGTAAGGGTGAAAGACAAGGTTATCAATAATTTGTCAAAAATATACTGCATAAAGATTGGCAATTAAGTTTAACTGATGCAGAATTGAATAAATGCTGCACACAATGATTATACTTAATTTGCATAGAAAGGCATGCATGGAACAAGCATTAGATGATTTATAGCCAACACAAATGCAATCTCTCACAATGTCATTCATGAAAATTAATTGGCACACCCTAAAAAATTCAATGAGCTCTACATTAGCAATTTGAAAAGGGCAATCAAAATTGTATCAAATATAAAGCATTGACCTATTTGCTTTTTAAATGACTGATCGCATAAAAGTTAGTTTAAGCTGGAAGAACAAGTTGGCCAAATGTTCAGCAACATGGTTATAAGAATAAATTGCATTATGGTGTATGTGTACACATTGTATATAGATATATCACATACATATTATGTTTCTACTCTGGCTCAAAAGGTAATGGTGTGAAACATTCCTATGTATTTATGTATTACACAAATTCCATGTGCTTTCACTATGCAACAGACGTTGACATTTTAGGATACAGCAGATTAAAGGCATAAATATGCAGCCTAATGCATAAATTCCTCATAATGCACCTTCTCCGGGGTCCAATGCTTTGCATTTAAAACTATTGTTGTGGGGGGTTTAAACAAAATACACAAAACTCACCTAAATGGTGGTGTAGATTAAGTGGGAAAATGTGTTACAAAGTTTCGTACAAAGTTTATTTAGCAGCCTAGATAATGAGAATGGAAGTTTGGGCACACAGTGGATGAACTGTTTCATGTGGCCAGTCAATCAAGTGAAAGGAGCCAGGCTCAGTCACATCCTAGGAGAAACCAGCAGCTGCAGGGCCCAGCAATTACAAACTCCCTCTGTGACTTTCATCAGCAAGACCAGGTAGCCCAGGCACTTCCAATGCAGCCTTCTATCTGTTCTCTGGAGTAGGAAGGGGGGCTTGTCCCTCTTCAACAACACATATCCATTTTATTTTTCCTAAAACTATAAATTTGGTACAGATTTGCTGGAGACAATCTACACAGGTCCTTAATGGCTACAAACAACAGTAAATCAGAGAAAAAGAGTGGTGGATGCAAGTTTTCTCATTTGCAGATTACTTTTTCTTCAAGCAAAACATGTACTTTAAAAAACATGTGAAGATATCACAAAGCATGTAGAAATAAAATTGATATTTTTGAAATATGTGCATTTGTCATTGAGAAATAAATAAAATCTGTGTTTACATGTATAATTGACTGCCCATGGACTGATCTGTTTCATCCCTGCAACTAATTAGGTTGCAGGGATGTATTCTCCATTCAAGACAATAGTAAGGCTTTGTCAAACAGTATGTATCTTAAGTATGAAGGGAACAGGTGCTGATTTCCCTCATGGGCATAAAATTCAGGTTTCTACTCTCTTGCCTCTTTCGAATTTGTGCAATGCGGGGGGGGGGGTATTAATGCATTGTGATCCGTGCTCAATGGGTGCTCAGTGCAGCTCTTTGCAAAAATGTATCCCTTGCCACATCAATCTGTGCAGGCCTGGAATGTTGGACTCACCTCAACAGGAAAGGTGTTGCTTACTGGTCCCCACAGTGTGCACATGCACTCAGTTATGTTATGGTATTACGCATGCTGCAGCCAGTGAGCAGGATATACTTGTATATAAACAGAGATTAAAAATGTTTTTTTTATCTGTTATTAGTGTAACTTATAAAAAATAGATAATTTTAACATACAACCATGAATAGAACTCACAGCAAGGTAAATGGCCCTTTAAACAAACAAGTGGGAGTGCCATGTCCCTTTAAATTCATGAATTAGTATTTGCAATAAGCAAGGGCAGTCATATATTAACATGCTACACAATTATTAGTTTCACTCTACAGGAGTTGGCAGGCCTTTCAGAAGATTATTAATGTGCTATGCAATTCCATGATCTCTATTTAAAAATTATGCATTCCAGTCCAGTCAAATGCAAAAACATTAAATATTTCACACTAAACTACCTCTCTCTGGAGCAGAGATGGTCGTCTTGAAGTCTGATAATATAACAAAACAATTAAATATAAATACGGTTTTATATTTATCTCTATTTTTTTAAGATAGACACACAAATACTTAAAAGAAAAAACAAATCGCACTATACATGGGAAGTGGGAAGAAACAGCCAATAAAGTTATATTTTCCAATTACAATCCTGTCAAACATCAGCACATGAAAAAAGTCAGTACTAATTCATGAGGTATACAGAAATGACATTAAATTGTCACGGTTATTGAAGCTGCTCCACACCATCATACAGAGCAGTCATAATCAAAAGAGAAATTATGTAAAAAACATTTTTATTTGAAGTTATTATCAGCATTTTACAGTTTAAAATACTGCGGTGTGACTCAAAGCAGATAACTCTGCACTGCGAGTTTCACTTTACTTACAGGCACACTCCATAAAGTCCTGTACGGACCAAAAATTGCAAGCTTATATTTGTCTTTAATGCAATAATATATTCCACAGTTTTTCCTTTCAGATTACAACGTCTAAAAGAAATCGTACATTTAATGCCATTTGCAGGGTGCTTGTGATTTGTGGTCCTTGCGAAAACTGCAGATTAGCTGTCTGCAGAGAGTCAGGCAGTTGAAGGAATAACTAGGCTATATTTTAGCAATGCAAAAGATTGTTTTTCCATGTGGTTTTCAGTGCTCTTTAATGATGATGAAGAGCAGTATTGATGAATGTGTTGTCCCTTTAAGCCTAATGTACTTACATGCGATGCTGACAGGTTGTCGGAGCTGGTGCTTGCTAGCGGTTCTCTCCTCACTTCTGGTGCAGTCTCTGGTACTCGCACTCGAACATAGTTAATAAAGTGGCGCATATTACACAGCAGATTACTGCCAGGAAACCAGCTGTCATGACAACGATCTGTACCGGGGGAATCCTGCAATAGATAAGATTTCATCATTTTCAATTTTCTACATTTCATAAACTGCAGATTATTGAAGTGATTGTTACTTGTGAGGAAAACAAAACAAAAAAACGATATTAAAACTAGCCAACAATCCCCAAAAGAAGATAATATGTCAACAAATACTTAAGTGACACAGCAAAGGTCCCAGTTACAGAAATGAGAAGTACACATATAAATCAATATAATTACAAAAGGTTATTAAATATTTTGAGTCAGAGTGCTAAATAACTGAACATGAAAGCTGGGTATTTTAAGCATAAATCACCCCAAAATCCCTTCCTGTCTGTTAGGAACCTTGGGTGATAAATCATCTCTCACATTAGTGGGTAAGAAGCAGTGTTCACGGCTTCTTTCCTTATTGAAAAGATCCTCCCTGTCTTAATGACTTCTCACAGAGGGGTATGATAGGTTATAAGCCCATTTATGTAATAATGGTGACTGAGACTTTAATTTGTTAAAGTATTACTATTCTTTGTTATACCAACTGGGCATGCTCCTATAGTTTAACCCCAATGTGAAAAATAAGTGAAAAAATTAACAGGAGAAGGGGAAGATCATTTAATGTAATTTACTATATGTGTACTTTTCATTTGTAATAAGTGGGATCTTTGTGTGTCGCAATAAAGATATTATTAAAAGTAAAAACAGAGAGACTCTACACAGTATCAGTTACTTTTGCTTCATTGCTTTAGAAATGTTAAACTCAGGCCAGCTTTGGAAGGTGCAGTTTGGGAAATATGCATCCTGACCTGTCCATGCTTCCCCAGAGCTGACCTTAGAGATCAATAAGCACTGCATGCAGATCAGGGTGAATGTATGCCCTGCCCAAAGAAAACCACCACAAGAGGGGAGAAAATATCAAGAAAATATTAAGTAAAACCGGTTTAAAATGTATTGACACTAAAAGGAAGTTCACAATTATGCCTGTAGACTTAATTGGCAGACAGGTATGACTTATACTATATTATTGCCAATGGCGGCCGGTGGCCAGCCCCAGAGCAGGTAAACATTTGAATCAGCCCAAAAACACTGGAGAGCACAGCTTACAGGTGTAACATGTGGCTTATAGAGAGGTTATTCTTAAACCTTATGACCTTAAGTGTATTTTATAAATATAAGTGTTATTGTATATATTTCTACTGCTAGTACCGTAGACTCTCCGTTAACCAGAATTCTCAAGCAACCGTAAAAAAAAATGCTGCTAATTGAGTACTGTACTTTACATAAAAATGTACATTTATAGGGCTCAACAAATGCCAGGAGCCAGGTTGTCATGAAAAAAAACGCTTACAGGCACCTAGATCTCATCGACTGTACGTCTCTGCAACTCTGTTTTACCTGGAAGCAGACAGACATGAGTGCCTGAGACAGGGCAGTTTGGGCGTTATATTCCCTGGGGTCAGCACCGCACCCTCCAGCTGAACATACCTGTGTGTAAGTGAGGAGTGAAAGCTGCTGCTGCTGCTGCTAGAACAGCCCTCACTGACACATATACTTAACAGAGCATCCTACGTGCAGCTAATCTAGGCCTCTTTTATATGTAACACTCAAGCAACCAGAAACTACATTTATCCAGCCTCTACCCATGGATGCCGGTTAACGGAGAGTCTATCGTAATTGGTTACTAGAATTGTGTATTTGTATACATCTTTCAAGACATGAAATACCATAGGTTTCACATCAAAAGGAATTCCTGAGAATATATAAAAAACTGAGGTTCTCACATCTGCCATAAAAATGAACATACAGGGAGATCTATTGATCCCTTATCAGCAGGCAGTTGGTCTCAGCGATAATAGATAAGACACTGTCTGAGGAGGAGTAAATAAAACCAAATGGCAGCACAGCGGTGTTAGGGGGTATCCATCATCTACACCGCTAGTAGAAAAATTGGCATTTGTGGGAGGAGGTTATAGGTTTTAAATACAAATATAAGTCAGTGTAGGATGAACTTGAAGAAAATGCTGACTATAGGAATACTATAATGTATTTTATACAACATAATGTACATTTCATATGTTTCCTTCTTGCAAATATAATTTTTAGACTTATTGTCTGTTATCTGTGTCTAAAACCAATCTTGCAACAGTCTTGATTTATGTACAATTTATGTTTTTAATTGTAACTTATTTGTCTGTATTATTATTCCACTGCTCAAAAGAAAGTAGTATTAGTAGAAATCATACATTAAGTTAGATTTACTGTCCATGTTTGGTACAATTCCTGCTCAACTGAGTGAGCACTTATCTCCATTTATTTCAATTACTAGAGTTGCCCACCACATTGAAAAAATACAAATTACATGAGTCACAAAAGGGAAGAGAGACAACATATGGCAAAATGTAATAAAACAATATAAAGTATGGACATGTCAGTAATTTTAATCCTACATAAATGATCCATGAGGCTACAAACAACAACTTATCACGAACCAATTTATATTGAATCATGAAAATGTAGAATATAATATAAGAATAGACAGTAAAATAATTACCTCTTCATAAACTTCATTTTCTGGAGAGTTTTCCAGTCCCAGTTCTATGAGGTATAACACCATGCAAAGAACATGCTCAGACATATTTTGATGGTCATTCAAAATCTAAAACAAAAATACATAAAATAATCAATAAAAAATGCATAATGATTATATTTTAATAAACGTCAAACGTACAGCGTCAACCAGCGCACATTTAGTGATAGACAGGCTAAACACTTATTGCTTACCATTAAAGAAAATTGTTGAAAATGATTCTATTACACATAACCATATATCAGTTGTAGGGTAGTAAACCTTTTACAAATAGTTTGTTAGAGATATAAAACTAAACATATTTTCCCTCAACACAGATCTAATAAGAACCAAAAGGCCCATTAAGCCCGACCATGTTGAGTACCCATAAAGCTTGATTCATGCATACATTTATGCGCACCTCTCACCCCTCCTTTGCTGCGTTTTCCTAATATTTCCACTGGAAGCCTGGTAAATTAAAGCACCACTGATCAATGATAAAAAAAAATATGTTTGGAATATAACCAAGTTGTATATCCCTAAATTAACCAGAAAAAAAAGATATACAGCTAAATTGTAATTAGAAAAAAGGATCCAGGATGGTGTGGTGGAAGCTGTGTGCGAGATTGGAGTTTACATATTTGGAGAGCTATGGCTGTATCCTTCGATGCAAGGTGTCTGCTCCTAGACCAGTGAGGGGGAGGGATATGGTGTCAAATGCAATCTTGTCCAGTAATCAAACAAAGGCCCTGGATTTCTGCCTGCTCCTTCGTCCCCCACTCCATGGCAGAGCTAGTGAATAGCTGGCCAAAAGGACTACATTGTAACTTCTCCACATATATATATATATATATATATATATATATATATATATATATATATATATAAATAAATATATATATATAAATAAATATATATATATAAATAAATATAAACATTTTTAGTTTTGCTACAATTTACAAAAAAACACATAATTCCTAAAGTACGATGGGCCATTAAATAGATAATGCAGTGGTGACACTAGTATTAGTACTTAAAGTGCAAGCTGCATTTAGCAAAATGAAAGCCTTACTAGAGCAATTATCTATTCATTTCTTAAGTCTCCCACTGCTCCCCTTTAGGATTTTGTCATGTTGCCCTTTCTCCCATCTTCCACACCAACTTCAAACCATAACCTAATTTTCTTATATTAATATATACATTTCCCCACAAGTTTACTAAATCCTTTGGTTCTCAATATAGCATCTCTCTCTCTTTCCATTCTGATCGCCAAGCTAAGGTCATGAATTTTACATAGGTAAGTTTTTCCTTTGAGACCATGCATGATTTTAGTCATCCTATTGTGAATTATTATCTATTAATATACTTTTGAAGGTACACTCTCAAGAACTGGACAGAGTATTTAGTATCTAGTTGTACGCTTAGTAAATATCTACAGTGTAAGATTGGCTCCTCTCTTTCTGTTACAATGCTTCCAATAGTTACTACATATACAAGGTTTCCTCTGTGGCTTTCTTGCATTGTTTATCTACATTTATCTTACATTGTTTATTTAAAGGACCACTGTAGTTTAAGGAAATGTGATGTAAACAAAGTTAGCAGTTGTGTAAGACAGAAATATTAAAAAAAAGTTTTAGACACATCCATCATTTTTAAAGACACTGCAGAGGAATCCAGTTTGTTTTTATTACAACTCCTGAGAGCTGGAACGGGTGGGTTATGTATCAGTGGAGATGGGGAGGAAGGAAATGAGAGAAGTCAAAAGGCTTTGTTAGAGAATTGGTTCCAACTAAAATTGACACAGCACCCTTTTGCCCCGCATTGGCCCAGAAACAGACGGCTGAATCAATAAATGCAAGCATTTTTCTCCAGAAATGTAAATGCCCCTCTCATAAAAAAAAAAACGTCTACATTAACTATCATGAGTGCAATGCAATGGTCCAGACAAAAAGGTAATTTCTGCAAGAAAAAAAGCGTTCTGACTTTTTCCTTGCTTAGTTATGCTCTTAGCCAGACTATAGCTATAAAAATCATGAAGCTGAATGTTGAAGACATATTACCACAATACCTTGTACAGAAGTGTAAACAGCACAATGTGTAAAGTTTTGCAGTGCAAGAGTCTCATGAGGCCTTTGTAGCTGTGATGTAAAGGTGTTCTCTTCTTGTACGGTGGCCACGGGTTCCCGGGAAACTTTCCAATCTGCTTCAAACTGTTAATGATATAAATATATTTTATTATTGCAAAATGGAAAAATTAAATGTATAGACAGAAGTGTTAGAAATCCAGGCTAAGCAGAATAGACAACAAGAACATTTTGACATTTACCCATAGGTCATCACTCGTGTTTATTTTGCTACATAGTTTGCAGTTGAAATGCACATTTAAATTACTGTTTTATGAACAAATAAGATAATAAAAACTGAAAGAACTGGCAGTAACAAGAATACAATAAAATATACTAAGTACTGAAACTAAAAAATAGAATGTTTTGTCTCTAGAAGGATTAACTAAAGAACACATTGCATTTTAAGAGGAATCAGAATCCAGTGGAAAGAAAACACAATCCTGCAAACTGTGTACTCAATGAAAAGCAGGACTGGCGGGACTGCAGCACAAAGCTGTGTTGGAAGATCCAGAAAACCACATACAATTGAAATGATTGTGCACAGGAATTCCTTTATAAAATATTAATACATGAAGTAAATATGCACTTAGGGTTTATAGATTATAGCAGTGACTATTGATAAGCATTTACAGAAAGCATAATAGCTACAGTTCAACACTTAACCACTAAAGGGTCACTATAGTTTGGGAAAGTATGAAACACACTAACAACAATAGCAGAAGGGTAAGCATGAGCATAAAAAGTATTTTAAGGTAAAATCTTTAAGCAGAAACTGCTGATAACGAAGGATTCAATGGTCACATCTTCCACATTGCCTGATGACTTGGAGCATGAATGTTGTGTTCTGCTCATTTTTATTATCTATTCTGGAGCTGAAGCAGTGGATAGGGAGGGGGGATAACTGCAAGCCCCGCTTATTATTATGGCATTGTCATGGCTGACTTTGGGGCTCCACTAAACCCCACAAGTAACTCTGCTATTTGGAACTCTGGCACACTGGGTTGCTACTACCCCAGACTACTATTCAAACTGACCTGAAACTTGTTGTGGGGACGGTGACTTGATTGTTTTTTAGTGTAGTGTGGACCACAGTAATTCATGTTATATGCACTGTAATAATGTAATCTTACCTATA
>CM050173.1:32051764-32094264 GCA_027410445.1 Discoglossus pictus | reverse complement strand
TCTTCTTAAATGTTGTCTAAGAAGTTAAAATAAATAGTAATAGTTTAGATTTTTTGTATCCTTTTAAAACAGGCAAAAAAAAACAAGCTTGTGGGGCATGGATTAAATATACCTTTAGTCAATATTAATGATTATAAAAGTACACAATTATTGATAGGGCTATTGTATTATCATCATTTAACATTAATTATTTAATACTAAAAACTGTCTTTTCTGTATGACAGTTTGTAAGATCCAAATCCATATAAAATGAATCAACATTTCATTGTTTAATTTGCAAAAATGCCTTTTAAATAAAACCATTAGCAGATTTGATAGATAACTTTAAAAAGGGATTGGACATATTGTTAAATAAAAATGGCATTCAGCATTATCCTGGTTAATTAGAGAGAGGGAGTATTGATCCAGGGAGGAGTCAGATTGGCAAAGTTTCACTTGTTTTTTTCTGTTTGCCTTCCTCTGGATCAATTAGCAATTAATCCACATTACAGATCAGCGGAGATATAAAAAGGTTGAACTTGATGGACTAAAAGGTCGTCTTTTTTTTTTTTTTTTAACCCCCAATTACTATGTAACCATTTGTTCTAATTTATTGTATACAAAGTTTTAAAAAAGTGAGACGAAAATGTTGTAGAGTAACTAATCAAGATGGCCTTAATCAATTTCAATAGAGCTGAAGTATTCATGAGGCACAACTTGTGAATCCGACCCATGAACTATGGATTATTCAATATAATGAAAATGCAGAGAGAAGGTTAATTACTTTTTACACTGCATGTTTTACCAAATATTTGAAGATTGCTTTGAGCTAATCATTCTAATAGAATATGCGAGAGCCTTAGGACTTGCTTAACTTTTTTTTCTGCCGATGATGGCATCAGAAAAACTTTACTTTAAGAAGTCAGCTAATGTATTTATTAAAGTAAGTGTTCAGTTCAGCGATGAAGGTTGAGATGTGGGACATACCTTTTGGTGTATACATGCCTTGTTGCATGGAGCCTCCAGGTTCAAACACAGGAGCTTTAAAGTCAGCAACTGCGGACAACATGGACTCAAAGCTGCAGCTGCCAGGTATGATACCACTCTTGGGGTTGGGGTTTTCAGGAATGTAAGAAATCATTTAAGGAAAATATACGGCCCTTGTGATACTGCCCAACATCTAAGTGCTATCAGAACCAAATATCCGGGCATTGTTGTATATGAAGCATGTTGTTTAATTAGTGTTAAAATATAACATTAGATTTAGGCGCTATTCAAATATTTGGAGAGGAGCTATGATAAGTATAACTGCCCTACACACTTTCCAACATGTTCCCCTATCTGCATAGATCTGGATTCTCCCTGTACATCCTCTATTGGCTTTAGAATTTGGGATGAGAGCTCCATAGGGGATGTATGGAGTATTCAATTTGCTTAATAAGAAACCAAACATGAGATTAAATATGTTTGTTCCAGCAGCAGTGCTCAAGCATATATAATATTATAAGCTGACCCAGCTTGTGCATAAGTACTGGCATTTGAAAGCGTATGGGTCCAATTCCCTAAATTCTATTTTGTATTTATACATCACAGAATAGAATGTAATACTCTTTTACCTATATATTTTGTACTTCAAATGGCTAAACAATCTCCCCTCTCCACCAATTTTTTTTTTTTTTTTTAAATGACAGTCAGGTGTACAATCTAGGAAGGATATAAGCTCCAGCAGCGAGCTGTGTGTCCGGTCGTTCATACACAACTGAGCAATCATCTCTGCCCGGAGTATCTCATCGTCCGTCATTCCTAGAAAACAATAATAACCGTTAATCAAATGTTTGTGTTGGTGCTATCCATTACAATTTTAACCAAAATATATTTCAGCTAAAACATTTACTTACTTATAAAGCTGTATCATGTTTAACAACAATTGCCCTACTTTATATTTAAACTGTAATGCCTGTGGTAACACTGCAATACACTTTTAAAACAAACAAGATAATTAAAAAAGTTCAAATTGGATTAAAAAACACAAATAAACAATATATATATATATATCCTGGATCACAAAGCTGGATGCTCAGGAGTTACAGGTAGCTCACTGCCCTGAATAATAGAAATTGAGTTATAAATGAATCCGATGCATATTAACTTAGTAGTTAGCAACTTAATGCAACTCCTGTTTGGTTGAAAAAGTAAATTAAATCTGTTATTTTTTAAATACATATAATTTCAGTGGCTTGTAATATATTTTGGTCAGCAGAAGCTTGTGTTAGAAATCTAATATACATGATATGCATGTTGGAAACGTATGATTTGCTTATGAAATATTAAATAAAAAAAAAGCTCACTACATTTTAAAGCTTTTTGCAAAAGATGACGGAGGAAAAAAATATCTCAATTTGTCTTCAATGCACAAATAAACAACAGGGATGTGCGGCGTAAAACTTGGTTTAGTTAGGTGAAAACAGCTCCATTTAGTTATGGGGATATTGCACACTTTGTTGTTTGATATTAATTAAATGTCCATTTTAAGCACCAAGTAAAAGTGCTGCAGAGATCTGGTTTACTTCTGTACACTAAAACTGTTCTAGTTTCTTGGTGACCTGTAGCTGTTCATATCTTGGAGTAAATGAAGCACATTACGTAACATAGAAAGGAACACAGTGAGTGGAAGCTGCTCCTTGGAATATATTATCACGTAAATACTTTGCAACAAAAGTAACAGGCCTGCTTTTTAGTATTCTAATGATATTTTTGAAATGTAGAAAAACAAATCATAAAAAAAAAAAAAAAACGATAAAAAAAAAAGATTAAAAAAAAAACTACCTTACGTATAAATATTTCTGTTATTAACTTAGAGGAACCGCAAAGGTCACAAAATATAGCAAATATGTACCGAATGCAATACAACATTTTTTTTCACACAGTAAAAAAATAGATAAAGATATCTTACAAAAAAATGTAAGTTTGTAATTTTGGTTTGTCAACAGCCATTCTAATATTCACATTTGCTTTCAATGTCTGTTTGATAGTAATGGATTGCTAATTACTTCCTGGTGGTAAACACATGCTCAGATGTAATGTAGCAATTCCTTTTTGGCTGGGAACAATTCGAATGCCATATTTCTAGGGATTTTTCAAAGTAATTATAAATTATTGCCATCACAAATATAAGCAAAGGACCATGTGACATATCCAAAAAAGTGATTGACACACAAAAATTACAAACATCAATGTAACTACTTTAAAACTATTATATCAAGTATGTCAATAATTGTATGTTGTGAAAAAAAACTTTCTGTATGAGTGGTAATTTAATCCTATCTCGATAAACAATTTATCCAATCACTCCAGGAAAGAGCTGTTGTTGTTATATTAAGAGAAAGTTGGAAATTTGAATCAATGTGATCACGTACCTAAGTGTAAACGAAGGCTTAACAGAATGACGAGAAACGTGAGAGCTCCTTCCAGCATGGAGCGCTCATGATCGGAGTCCAGAACTGTGTTTTGGTGCTGGGATGCCATTGTTAAAAGATCCACAACTTTAAATCTATAGAATAAAACACAACCACAATTAGAGCATGTCAGACCTTTTGT
Organism: Discoglossus pictus; assembly: GCA_027410445.1. Lineage (NCBI taxonomy): Eukaryota > Metazoa > Chordata > Amphibia > Anura > Alytidae > Discoglossus > Discoglossus pictus. The sequence continues at coordinate 32,090,688 of CM050173.1, read as the reverse complement.
AATTATACCTTAAATTATGTATTTCTGTTAATATAATCATTTTTCTATATGACATGATTTACACACATATATTATATATATATATATATCCATTCTTAGAATTAAAGCATCTCAAGACTTTCATTCCGCCATGGTAAAACTGTTCAGTGTAAACATGTGGGCTTAGAATGAACAATAGTTGATCAACATATATGTTTAAGCATTGACAATATCAGTTTGGTTTGCATCAGTTCTCACTTGAAATAATGGTGGACTAGTATTTTATTTACTGAACCCAAATACCAGATATTTATCTAAAAATACACTCAGGTGTTCTTAAGACCTTTATACAGGTGTGTCAACAAAGCATTGTATTCAAAATTTAGAAAATGTAGGAAAATAATTTAGTTGGTTTCCTAAGGGAAATAGCAATCTTAGTATGTATGAAGGAAAAGCCTTAGTTAAGGATTGACTATTTAAGACTGCCCTATTCAAGAAAAAAAGAAGAAAAAGGAAAAGGAGAGAAGGAGGAAAGTGATCATAGATCTCAAGACAGGGTCTTAAGAGCACAGATTAATTTTTGGGATTCTGCTATATTTTACTTTTCTATAAAATTGATTTTGAAAACATGGATTTACACTCTCCTCTGAACTGGATTTTGTCACTGATCTTTGAGAATGTATATATTTGATTCCAGCTTTGTGATATAATTGATAATTATATGTTAGAAAATGTATCTGTTTAAACTTCTAATAGGAGATACAGTGGGGGGGGGGGGGGGGGAGTATTTGATCCCCTGCTGATTTTGAACGTTTGTCCACTGACAAAAGAAATGATCAGTCTATAATTTTAACGGTGAGAGACAGAATAAGAAAGAAAAAAAAGAACAAAAAAAGAACAAGAACAAATGTTAAAAAAGTTATAAATTGGTTTGCAGGTCAGTGAGGGAAATAAGTATTTGATCCCTTATCAAACAGCAAGATTTCTGGATCCCAGGTGTCACAGGTAACAAGCTGAGATTAGGAGTACTCTCTTAAAGGGAGTGCTCCTAATCTCAGCTCGTTACCAGTATAAAAAGACACCTGTCCACAAAAGCAATCAATCAGATTCCAAACTCTCCACCATGGCCAAGACCAAAGAGCTGTCCAAGGATGTCAGGGACAAGGTTGTAGACCTACACAAGGCTGGAATGTGCTACAAGACCATCTCCAAGCAGCTTGGTGAGAAGGTGACAACAGTTGGTGCGATTATTCGGAAATGGAAAAAAACCAAAATAACGGTCAGTCTCCCTCGGTCTGATGCTCCATGCAAGATCTCACCTTGTGGAGTTTCAATGATAATGAGAACTGTGAGCAATCAGCCCAGAACTACACAAGAGGATCTTGTTAATGATCTCAAGGCAGATGGGACCATATAGTCACCAAGAAAACAATTGGTAACACATTACGCCCTGAAGGACTGAAATCCTGCAGCGCCCGCAAGGCCCCCTGCTCAAGAATGCACATGTACAGGCTCGTGTGAAGCTTGCCAATGAACATCTGAATGATTCAGAGGAGAACAGGGTGAAAGTGTAAACGTCAGATGAGACCAAAACCGAGCTCTTTGACATCAACTTAACGAACCGTGTTTGGAGGAGGAATGCTGCCTATAACCACAAGATCACCATCCCCACTGTCAAACATGGAGGTAGAAACAGTATGCTTTGGGGGTGTTTTTCTGATAAGTGAACAGGACAACTGCACCGCATCAAAGGGACGATGGACGATGTACCATCCAATCTTGGGTGAGAACCTTCTTTCCCTGCAACCAGGGCACTGAAAATTGGTCGTGGAGGAGTATTCCAGCATGACAAGGACCACACACAGCCAAGGCAACAAAGGAGTGGCTCAAGAAGAAGCACATTTAGGTCCTGGAGTGGCCTAGCCAGTCTCCAGATCTTAATCCCATAGAAAATCTGTGGAGGGAGCTAAAAGTTCGAGTTGGCAAACATCCGCCTTGAAACTCGGAGAGGATCTATAAAGAAAAGTGGGACAAAACCCCTCCTGAGATGTATGCAAATCTGGTGGCAAACTACAAAAAGTGTCTGATCTCTGTGATTGCCAACAAGGGTTTTGCCTCCAAACACTAAGTCGAAGGGGGTCAAATACTTATTTCCCTCATTGACCTGCAAATCAATTTATAACTTTTTTGACATGCGTTTTTCTTATTTGTTTTCTTTTTGTTATTCTGTCTCTCTCTGTTAAAATACACCAACCATTACAATGATAGACTGATCATTTCTTTGTAAGTGAACAAATGCTCAAAGTCAGCAGGGGGTCAAATACTTTCCCCCCCCACTGTATAAAAGAGACCTTATTGGTAGTTGCAAAATATCCAAAATTAATTTTGCAATAAAGAATTTATTTTTCCTGTTCAAGAAAGATAAATTGTTTTATTTCTCTATCAAATCAGTTATACCACCTATTAGATATTTTTTCTTCTTGTTTAGATAGTAATTGGCTATTTCCATATGTGGTTTACTAAAGTATTATTCTTTTGATTGCCATATAATTCTACTGGGTGTATAAATATATATTCTGCCAATACATTGTTCTGGTATGCTATATCGATAAGATTGATTTTGTTTATTAATTACTGAACAGAGATATTGATTAACAGTATTTCATTGTTACTTTATCCTTTTTAATATTATCCTAGAAGGTTTCTGTTGGTATAGATGGTAGGATGGTTTATGTTTCATAATATTTAATCATATTAATATTGTTTTCAATTTGATTGGTAATTAACATCTGTGAATTTTATATTACCGATAATCATTATTAGATTATATTTTTATTGTTATTGTCAATACACGCTATTTTATTTAAAATATATAATTGTCTATAAATTGACATTATACTTGAATAACTTAGATTTATTATTTTGAATATCTTGATATAAATATCTTGACAAGCAGTACAAGTGAGATTGTACTTTATATTTACCACTTCAGTCTATGAAACACAAAATAACTGAAGATCCTTGAGGGGTAGTTGAAAGCTGAATTATTATTGATTTTCTGCCTGATAAGTGAGACTGAAACATTTATGTGCGATTTTAAAATGTATGAAATTACAAAAACTTCCAAAGTCTAATTATTCTCTGCTTCTGTGTTTTTGTTTTAATTTCATAATATTACTTATTTTTTGTAATGATGTATGAATGGTTGCTAAAAAAAATATATACCATTTATGAAACTAAAGATTCACTAATGTCATTAAAACAAATACATGATTTCCAAAAACACTTCCACCATGGCTAGTTGTGTTACTATAAACCAGAACTAGTCAGCTTATCAGGTGATAGGTTAGACAAATATTTTTTCATTAACACCTTTTTTTACTTTTTTTTTTTTATTCTAACATTTTTAGTTTTTGTTTCACTTCATACACTGTTAATATACATTAATACATTTCACAGGTTGATCCAATGTTTTGCAAAAGCTGTTTGCACAGAAATGATAAGGATGTTTTTCACATTGCACTCTTTGTCATAACTATGTAGTTATTAATGACTGATAATTAAATAAATAGCTTATAAAAATATTCTTTGATCTTACCTTTCAAAGACTGATGAAATAAAGTAATCTGGATCTAGTTTTGAAGCACAGACCTAAAGAAATGAGAGCACGGCTGTTACTGGCGGTCTCACAGGTTAAACAGAAGCAATATATTATAATACTGTTCACAAATTGTACCTGTAACAAGTATATATCAGGGTCGATCATGGAATTACAAAAGTGTGACTGCACGTATGTCATAGCTTGTCCTTTAATTTGTAAACCATTTCGAACCCACATGTTGCTGTGTATTTCAGATAAACTTGCCTGAAATGAAAAATACATTCTTGTTATAAAGAAGATTGCAAGTAGAAGGAGATGACTAGGTATTAATTAACATCAATGCAATTTAGAATGGCTTATACGTGTAAACAATGTCATACTTCGGCCAGATGAAGCTGTAGACTGTTGGATTCTCAAGGTGTGGTTTCTCAAGTTTTACTTGTGCCATTACATTAGAGATACCTCATGTAGCATAACCAACGGATTCTGCTGAAAAGAACATACCAGCCAAATTCCAACCTTATGGACATAACACTAAATTCCCAGAAATACACAGCACCTCAATGATGAAGCGAGAGTCTGAAACATATGTATGGGTTTGCGGTTTCTCCAATGCATATGGAATCTGCCAGTCATTTCAGTCTGGCCTCTGAATACTTACTAGATTGGATGGTGTCGAACAGAAATGGAGTTATTTTTTGTATCAGGAAGTATGACATGAGCTGCTAGCAATATACACAAATACACTTTCTAGGCGCCTCCCACTATCATACTGCAAGTATAGTAAAACTGTTGTGTAAAAAGGACACATATACTATGTCTATGGACAAATTATTTAGAAGTAGTTCAGGAGCTTGGTTCTAAGCTTGTCTAAATAGATGCATTTTTGGACATTGTTAAGATATGAAGACTCAGTGAGAGCAAGATAGAGAAATCCAGAGTGGGGGTAGCAGAGGAGCAGTGAAATGATGTAATGATTGGTGAAGAGCGTAATAAGTCATGGACGGAGTGAAGATGGTAGTTAGGGGAGTATCTGAAGCCCAAATGTAGTACTGCTGTGGGTTCTGTAGGTCAGGGTAAATATTGGTACAATATTTTTAGGATATTTAAAGCTAGTAAATTAATTTCTGAAGGGGAGCCACAGATGAGGAATGTCTGGTAAGATAGATAAGCAGAGTTGAATGATAAGGATGGAAGAAGTGAGAGAGATAGTTACTGTGCTTTAGGTACAGACGTTTTACTGAAATCCAAACTCTGAGTTACTGTAAGTAATAGTGGAGTTGTGCTAAAGACGGAGACATTGAAGAAAGTATTACAGAGAGAAGACTGCAACAGCAGTGCGGCTAAGGATAAAGGAGCTGAGAATGTACAATCAAAGAAGGTGGTCAACTGTGTCAAAGACAGCAGACAGGCCCAGGAGATAAGGAGGGAAACGTTTACTTTAATACACAAAACAATGCAATAATTGTTGTACCTGAATAAGAAGAGGGTGAACCATGAGCTTCATGAGCATTTCTTGGTCAGGTAAAATAGAATCTAGATCTATTTCTTGGCATTTCACAGCCTGTAGATAAAAAAGAGCAACAAAGAATAAGCCATTCATCTTAATGCTGTTAAAAGGGAGTGAATAGAGGAATGCTAGTACATTACAATTAGCAAGATCATTATTCCTAGTTAATCTGGGTCATGGCTCATTTTCTACATAGAGCTATTAAAACAGTAAGCTCATAACCGTAAACTAAAGGAACATTAAATATACAGTAGAAAAAGCTTCGACATAAAATTTTATCTAAAATAAATTTTAGAATAATTTATTTCAGGAGGAGTAATAAATGTGGCAATAAAATTAATAAGAACCAATATAGTAACTAGTATAATGATTTATACCAGTACTTTTTGAGACTGGATAAACATCTAATTGGTAACAGTTAGCATTATTTTATGTACACGGAACTGCAAAAGAAAACTGCATTATTTGGTGTGTAACAAAATGTATTATACGATCTCAGTTTGTATATGAGAACTGCAACTCACCCCAATAACCATGGACCAAAGCCATGTTAAATAGCCTTAACCACAAGGTATTTACACAGTACTATTTAAAAATAATAATGTCATGTTCTAAGAAGAAGCTGTATTCACAGAAGTGTTATGGTAACTTTAAACACTCTGAGCATGTTTAACCCCCAAGGAGTTAAGTGCAATGATAGCGGATGGCAAAAATTACAGACTTCAGTATAAGTTTACTAAAAATAAAATAAAAAGTCAAGTATTTCAATGACATAAGCATTTGAAACTACCTATAGTTTTAAATGATACCATATCTGGAATATTTGCAGTGTCTAGATTTTTGTTTTGTTTTTACAAAATATCATTAATACTGAAAAAAATATATAGATATTTGAGATTTCGTGAAGTCAAGAGCTAAAAAGCAGAATATCTGACACTCACAGACACTAATGCTCACCTTGCTCAGAAACATGGCATAGTAACGATGTAGAGGCAAGTGAAAAGTAACCTGATTTGGAGCTGGCTGAAAAGAGAGAGAATCCAAACATTATCTTCAGACAAGACATATAATAATCATGTATGTTAATGCAGTTCAGATGTAAAGCCCTACAAACCTCATCTACAAAGTTGATTGCATCAAACCAATCCTGGAGTGCTTCAAGGCAATATCGGACCACATTCCTTGTATAATCCTGTGTCTCCTACAAAACAAAAGCCAATATAGTAAAGTTACAAGAAGCATGACAAGTAGCAATTGGAAAGAATATCACAGACTATAAAAGTTTCCCAACTACCTGCCATTTCATTACATTTACTGAGAGTCCCCCTAAATATAGTGAAAAGCAAAGCGATAAAAGAAGTTCGTACAGTAAATGGGTCTATTTTGTAAATTAAGATCAACACCGCAAGCATACAGTTTTGTGACTTACTCTAACTTTGCAGTGTGACAGTAGTCCCCACATCGGTTGTGCACAGGCTTCAAGCTCAGCAGCAAATGCAGCATAGTACGTCTGGGATTCAAATTCTACATGTTCATTGAGTTCTCGCTTATTTAAATTCATACCTTAAAAATTGACAAGAGCATAAGAAAAATTAGTAATCACTTTAAGCAGACTGAACAAAATAGTATGGCACTCTACTACTCCTAGTTATTTTCACCCCTTCTCTCCTCCATTTCTCAGCTGGAGAGATCAGGGGGAGTACAAAGGAGGGAAGGGTGAGGAAAGATCAGATATTGCTGCTGGGCTGACTGCTCTAAGGAGATTGAAAAGACTTATCAGCCTGAGCACAGCTCTAAGGGGAGAAAGAGCCCAGAAGCTGAAATGTCTAATGAAGTCTCCCACACTGCAGTCAGCACAGGGATATATAAGACAAAGGAACAACAGGAGGGGTGTAAGGAGATAAGAGGCTGGGGATATTTTAGAGGCATTATCATTGCAGAAATGCACTTCCTAGAACAGTAGAGATAAACAAATATATACTGTGCATAGGTATTGGGTGGACAGAACAGTGTTTGACTTGTAGCTTCCATAGGGCCCCAGATATGATTATACATTTTTATTCATCTAGCGCTATGCTAAACATCTAGCCATACAACTCTTAGCTTGCACAACAAGGAATAACATGTATTTAATTATTATTTATTTGAATGTATTATTTATATAAAAAAAAAAGACAAGCACTGGTAAATTGTAATCCATGCTGAAAGGTATTCGTGACAAAACATTACACATTTTTTTTACAAGTCTAACCATTTTTAAAGTTTGCTTAACAGTTTAATACCAGTGAGAGAAAGTTTCTTGCAAATATATGAAGGTTAAAGTGGGCATATAAAAATATTATAATGATGCACAGCAGCATGTTATAAGCAATAACTATTAAAAGACTGAATATCAAAGCAACTGTCTAAGGGGAATCAAACTGGTGAACAAAGTTTAAAAATTCCCTAAATGTTGGTGAAATGGGTGGCACATATTTTGCGCGCTGGAGAACAGCGCACCATCATCAGGGCACTGAGAACTGAGCTCTAATGACGCTCTGCGCTCCTGCCTGCCCCATCTCATATTTACTGGACCTGCTTGCCAAGGCTAAGGTAAGGGGCTGACTGTGTGCCATGTGGGACTGGCATGTGTCACTAGGAGCATATTGTATGTAATGTCACTGTGTGCATGTTACATTACATACAAGTGACATTACATACAATATGCTCCTAGAGACACAAGCCAGTCCCAAATGGCACACTGTCAGCCCCTTCGCTTAGCTTTGGCAGCCTCCAGCAAGCAGGTCCATTAAATATGAGATGGGGCAGATGGGATGCAGGCTGGAGCGCAGAGCGTCAACAGAGCGCAGTCCTAGGCGCCCTGATTACGGCACGCTGTTCTGCAGCGCGCAAAGGTCTGCGTGCTGGTGAAATGCTATTGGTTATACAAATACTTTATTTCTATCAACGCAGATGTTATAAAGCAAGTCTATGAAATAATGCTATTTTTACTACATATAATATTAAAATATTTTTTTTTTAATTTTTAGCAAAACCTAAAAAAATGTATGTTTGTAAATTTATTTTGGGCCATGTTTCCCAACTGTACCCAAATATTAAAGCAATATGGGAAGATCATATTTATACACAAGTATTCGGATGTCAGCAAGAAGCAGTATTTTTCTGACGTAAAGCAAAGTTGTCAAGCCCTGCATTACACTGATTCATCAAGTGTGTCTGTGGTGTGTGCGTCTGTGGAGAGTGGGGCGTATGTGTTAAAATCCCGAACTAAAAAAGTACCACTGAACACCAGAATTATTTTTTTCAAATCAAAATCTTTCACCCATCCTTCACCCAGTGTCTTCCTCCTCCCCCCCACTCCCCAGTGTGTCTTCCTCCCCCCCCCCACACCCCAGTGTGTCTTCCTTCCCCCCCCCACACCCCAGTGTGTCTTCCTTCCCCCCCCCCACTCCCCAGTGTGTCTTCCTCCCACACCCCAGTGTGTCTTCCTCCCCCCCCACACCCCAGTGTGTCTTCCTCCCCCCCCACACCCCAGTGTGTCTTCCTCCCCCCCCCCCACACCCCAGTGTGTCTTCCTCCCACACCCCAGTGTGTCTTCCTCCCACACCCCAGTGTGTCTTCCTCCCCCCCCCCACACCCCAGTGTGTCTTCCTCCCCCCCCCCCACACCCCAGTGTCTTCCTCCCCCCCCCCACACCCCAGTGTCTTCCTCCCCCCCCACACCCCAGTGTCTTCCTCCCCACACCCCAGTGTCTTCCTCCCCACACCCCAGTGTCTTCCTCCCCACACCCCAGTGTCTTCCTCCCCACACCCCAGTGTCTTCCTCCCCACACCCCAGTGTGTCTTCCTCCGCACACCCCAGTGTGTCTTCCTCCCCACACCCCAGTGTGTCTTCCTCCCCACACCCCAGTGTGTCTTCCTCCCCCCCTCCCCCACACCCTAGTGTGTCTTCCTCCCCCCTCCCCCACACCCCAGTGTGTCTTCCTCCCCCCCCCCCACACCCCAGTGTGTCTTCCTCCCCCCCCACACCCCAGTGTGTCTTCCTCCCCCCCCACACCCCAGTGTGTCTTCCTCCCCCCCCCACACCCCAATGTGTCTTCCTCCCCCCCCCACACCCCAATGTGTCTTCCTCCCCCCCACACACCCCAATGTGTCTTCCTCCCCCCCCCCCCCACACACCAGTGTGTCTTCCTCCCCCCCCACACCCCAGTGTGTCTTCCTCCCCCCCCACTCCCCAGTGTGTCTTCCTCCCCCCCCACTCCCCAGTGTGTCTTCCCCCCCCCCCACTCCCCAGTGTGTCTTCCTCCCCCCCACTCCCCAGTGTGTCTTCCTCCCCCCCCACTCCCCAGTGTGTCTTCTTTGTGGACCAAGAGCGCTGTTCGTGAACTTTTGCTATGTTGGTCACGCAGCTGCGAGGTCGCGAATGGAGGTTGCAATCGCGAGCCAACCGAAGCAAGGCGAGCCATGTAGGGTGCACGACTTATGCTCATCTGCGAAGCCTCGCAAAGCTTAGGCTGGATGAGAGAAGGCGCTCAGCGTGAGGCCCGAGACAAGCTCCAAAAGGTGATCAGTGCAAAGCAGTAAAGTTGAAGTACACTGGCCAAAGGCGCTCATTGCGAGTCACACGATGAGCGCCAAAGGAGCTCAGCGCGGGGCTCGTAATGAGCGCCGAAGGTGCTCAGAAGAGCAAAAGACTCACATTGTGTGGCAAACAGCATTATCAGCCTTACAATTTTAATCTAGTCATTTTTGACTCATTTTTGACAGTTCCTATTGTTTCATAAAAGGGTGTTGAAGAACTTGTCACTTTGATATTTTAGTAGCTCAGACGTCTGAGAACTCGTATCTAGGACCATCATTAAAATTAGGGGTGGGCCAAATGTGGTTGAACTCCCAGCATTGTGCAGAGTCGTAAGAATAAGCCTTTGCACAGATTTCTATCCCATACATCAATATAAAATATTCAGCATATAAACAAAAAGATAAACAGTACTCACCTTGAAAGAATGATACAAAATTCATCCAGGTAACTAATAATCCATGATCTTCCAAGAAAATCTTAGCTACACTTTGGTGGGAAAGGATATTTATAAAATCACTAACAAGTGGCCAGTAAGTATTGTTCTTCAGTAATGCTTCACCACAGTTTACAACAACATGTATACTATTTTCTTCATCTGAAAGAGAAAAGACATGGTTTAAAAAAAATACAACTTAGAAGAAGAATATCAATAACAATACAAACAAAACAATCATACAAATATATATAACCATTTTAATAGCATTTAATAAAATAGCTCTAATTGAAGTACCACCCAATTCATTAGCAACAATACCTTTAAATATTTAATGTAGGGTGAAATCATTCTCCAATGAGTCAAATTCACAAATGATAATTGCATTTGGATATTGAGAGTAGCAGAAGACCATAACTGCAATGCTAAACACTATCTAAGGCTGGTCTTAGTTTCACTGTAAAATTTAGACAACAAAAAAAAAAAACAGATTACCCACCAAAGTAACCAATACTACATAATGTTTCCAGGAGTTTGGGATATACATTATTGTTAAGTGTGTCAGAAGCCTGAAATATATATTGTTAAAATAAACAAAATAAAAAAGATTTTAAAAGCCAATGGCTCTATTTACATATATAAATAAATTGTACATTTGAACTTTTTAACAAAAGTTAAAAACCTTGTTTCCTGCTCAGAATTGTGAGAAATACAGTTGTTGCACTGCATCCTGGGAACCTGGGAGGAAAAAGCAAAGGCTTCACTCCTTAATCCAAATACCATTTCAAACATGGCTCCTCTTAAGCATGTTCCTGCTGTATTCATCCACCTACTCACATGTTTTGAAGTTGCTGCCTCAACATTGTGGGGGCAGTTCCTAGCTTGTGTAGCAGATTTTGTGGGGAGGTAGTTTACCACAAGAACCATTTAATTTCTGGTGGAAGTCCTACACTATACAATAGTACAATTTACTACCACCGTCATAAAACTCAGGCATCAAGTCGCCATGGCGACAACAGAATTACAACTACTGCCTATACATTACACCTATTGGATGGTCTGGGGGAGGGACCAAAATGACACTATTGTGATGTGGGTTGCCTTATTGATTGGGAGGAAAGTTCTGTGCCTCCCAGCACTCCCCTTAGCCAATCACTTCAGACCTAATGTTACAGAGACAGGAAGTGCACTCATGTGAAACCCTGAAGGAGAGCTACTCAGGATGGGCCCTTCAAATTAATGCCCACAAAGGACAGTACAATGCCCTGAATTATGTAGGGTTGAGATGGCCTACTGAGGCATCGCTGCAGGATGTTAGGTTCACGGACACCATGAAAGTGTGTGACAGTCTATATGTGTCTATGTTTGCGTGACAGCCTGTGTGTATAGGAGAGTCTGTCTAGGTGGGGGCTGTGGTTTAATCTTGTCGGACTCTCAGTGACCCTATGAAATGCAGCATGACAGCCACATTTGTATGTTTCCAGTTATGCTTATCCATGGGATTTTGTTGGCAAAGATGCTGGAGTAGATTCCTTCTCAGGTGGACAGTGATTTGTCTGGCCTCTCTACCATAACCTGCCCATCTTCTGTGATCCTACATGGTTTAGCTCACAGCTTCTTTGAAGTACACAACCCCCTTCACCATGACACGGTAGAGATCCAGAAAGGCAATAACAGAAATATATTAAATATTTTCACTTAAATTTATGAGATCAGACTATTTGAGTTAAGAAATAAAACTTTGCCCCTTACATTGCTACCGGGTTCAGGTAATGATTTGACTAAAAAGCACTCAGTGCCTCTAAGTAACACTTTTTACAAGTATTGAGAACAAATAAAATGATAGGACTCATAACCTGACAAATGGAGAAGATAGTGTTTAAATTATAATACACTATATAACGCCAGCATATTCATATAGGCATGATTGTGGTACTACTAGCATTAAGATATATACAGGTGTTAACTCAATATCTTAATTAATCTGGTTAATCACTGCTAATGCATGACAATTATCAATGATATATAAAGATTTTACTTTTTCTGCAGTGGAGTACCCACAAAAACAGTACATTTACACGAACAATAATGATATATTGCAAGTAGAGCAAAGACCCAGGGAGACTGTTTTCTTGGTTTGCTAAATGTTTCTTATGATTTCTGAATTTGCTGATAGAGCAGTTTTACATAAATTAAATAATTATACTTATTTGCATAGACTGCACCTGCAATAGCTCTGTTCCTGGTCTCCAAAGAGGTCTCCTGGACAGAGATTTCCAATTGTCATGGAAAAAAATTTTTAATAATCAAAAAAAATACAATAAAGGTTTCTTATAAGTATGATGGAGAGGATTCTTTTAGCAAACTCTATCCTCATTTGATACAGCGTGACAAATTATTTCATCACTGCACGACACCTTGCCAAATAAGCCAAGCACTTAAGACTGCACTGCATTGCATTGTACATTACCAGATGCAACCTTCATAAGTATGGCTGCTTGTGGAAATGTGGGCTTTACTACTGGGTACATTTATTCCATTTTACACATGTTTTTGTTATATTTTAGTGATAAACCTTCAAACAAGAACGTTATTGTCATGGCCCTTGTATTCTTTCATTCAAAAAAGCACCAAGTAACTAAGAAAATGAATAAATAAATACCTTGCAATTCACTTTTAACAAGGCAACTTTCCATCATATAGAGTAAGACTGTGACCATAATGTCCAGAAGCTGACACTCTTCTGTGACCTGATGTGCAAGTTCCTCATTGCTGAACAGCTGGACACTGATGTGCACTATTCGATTAGACATTGTATCCGATTCATGGCTTTTCTTTAATGTCTTCATGATGAAAGCATAATGCTGGACAAATGTTTTTGTAAAAGCAATCTGCAATAAAAATAAACATAAATAAGTGTTAAGCAAACATTTTTTGAAAATCACAAGAAAACCTTATAAAATCACAATAACTTTATGAGTGACACTTGGCGATCAAACAATTCACCAGTTGGGACTCTTAAAAGAACAGTAGATTTAACAAATGCAAACAAAAAAAGTAACTTCCTTTAAGTATTGATTTGGCTGTGAAATTATTGTTGTTAAGTAACTTCAAATTGTTTGCAACTTCCTGGCTTAGAAACAAGAACTTTCTGATAACCAGTGATATGTCACCTGATAATTGCTAAAAATCTCCAACCACGATTAGTAACCAGTAAAATAAGTACTTAAAAAAACATTTGACCACGATACACGTATAAAAGGCATTTTCATTTTTGAGGAATTCTTGAAGAAAGCATACTTTGGAGCATGTGTAGGGGAAGGGTGCAGGTGTCCAATACCAAGGGCAATCAAGCAGATTACAGTTCAGAAATGTAAGGGAGTCTAAAACTGTATCTAACGGAAGTGGGCAAAGATATTCTTGGCAGTTATCAACCCAGGATATAAAAAAAAACCTGAAAAGGTTCAACTTCTACAGGAGACATAAGTATGTATCCGGGCCAAAGATACAAAAGGTGCAATTGCTTTCTACACAAAAGCAAAGAAAACAAAATGGATTATATATTGCCCACCAGGCGTTTATAGATAAGTGAGGCAGTCAAGTTTTAATGGCAGCATCTAAATAGTTTAAAACCCCTATCAAGCAAAACATATTATGTCTATAAAATAAGAAATTGATTAGAAATATAAAACATACAAAATAAAATGGTGTGCAACAATTAGATTGAAATTATATGTTGCATAATTAAAGATTCTTAATTTTAGCACCATTTTTAATCTTGTTTTATGGGTCAATATAACCCACTAAACCCTGCAATATATTTATATTTTTAAGTTGGATTAATTGTCTAATTTACATAACATATATTACCTGTTCTCGTTTAACAAATATGCTAGCGAATGAAAGTTGTTTGTCCAGCCTGATAAAGAATACATATATATTTTTTTTTTAATGTTTGCTAGTCTAGGCCCCATAGTGAGTAGATTCAGCTTTTTGCCGGCATTTGGGATATAGGGCTGTACACAATCGAAATTGCTGAGCAAAGTGGAACTCCTAAATTATTCAAGTCTGCCGATTCCATACAAGTTCCAGATTGTATATTATGAGCCAAAATGACAAAATTGTGTAAAGCAGCGATTCATTCAAGAGACAGTTCTGATTGCTCAAGCACATTAAATTACACCTACACTATCTTTTTGTAACACCTGCACATAAAGTAAGTCTCGTAGACAGATCTAAACAATGGGATGGATAAATCCGGCTTCAGCACCACACTTCCGAGAGGAAATTATATTATATTTGCAAATTACCACAGGCTCCCCGGGATACCCCTAAACTGCTTTGAAGTTGCACAGAAAATGATTATGGTGTAAATGATGTTGAAAACTTCTACAGTTCGCCTTGTGTTTAAAACGAAACCGGTCTGAAAATAAACTTTATGTTGGGTCTGGACCAAGTTAACACCTCAGCTTTTTAAAAGTAATCAAGAAATGAGGATACAAAAAGGCATATCTTTGTGGTCTGTGCAAAAATGCTCTATAAGTAGGTATATGGCCGACGAGCATGTGCAAGTTCATTGGTGATCAAAGGAATGAAGAGCTGTCCTAAAGCGTGTGGTGTTGAACGACCAAACGTCACTTTGCTGCAAAATGACATTTCAACGTAGGCAAAGACACACAACTGATTCTTCAGAGGGCTTACTCAATCCCGCAGAAACTTTCAGGTGAAACACAAAGCAAGATGTTAGGATTTGCACGAGCCATCATGAACATCAGATTAGCCTAATTAGAGACCTTTACAGACAACGGCCCCTATTCAATTGAGCAATTGTTGGTTACTGGAGCCCGTAATGTAGCCCGTAAACTAATTTGCTATTCAATTGGCGTCTTTTAGCTACCTGCAAACAATCTACGGGTTACAGGCTGAAAATCCCTGCGGTTGTCAAAATCCTAACTCCGACCCATCTAAGCCTTCGATCTTTCAAGCCCGTAAACGTTACAATCACAAATCGCTATTCAATTGCTACAATTCCTTAATCCCACAAATGTTCTCACACCCGTAAATGGCAAATGTAGAAGAAAATCCTACGAGTACCAGACAGAACTCGCAAGGGGGTTAAACACCTGATCGTAGCACTGTAAATGCAAATAAAAAAATAATAATGCACTTTAAAAGACGGGGAAAGTGATGAAACATTAGGATTAATTACACAACAGTCTCTAGCTCGCAAATCAGCAATCAAAAACTATTTATTTAATTATTTGTTTCATCTCTGTGTTATATCAAGGTCGACAATCAAGGAGTTAATACATATCAGGCCACCCACATGGACTAAAACATTTTCTTCATTCATTTTAATTATTTTGTACTTTGCATGATTGCAAGTCTGATTGCATATTGGACGTCTAAATGCTAATTTATTATGGTTTAGCCTCCATGTTTTACTAATGTCATGATGAAGGTCTCAATTACCATTGGCATTTTCTAAATCGGTAGTTAAGGGCTTGCTTCATTGATCATCCTCTGAAAAGCTACTTACGGGTGCATCATTTACGGTTTAGACTTTGGGCCAGGTAGCTGCAGACTTGATCAATTGAAACACTCTGTAACTGTTGCAAATTTCAAGCCCGCAGACTTATGGCCGGTATGAAGTAAAATGCGGACTTGCAATTGAATAAGGGCCTACGTCAGGCACACTATCATACTGATGCTTACACAAACACTGCCTATACAACAATGTTTCTAAAAGTTGATACATTAAAGTCCGATTGGGTTATTTGTTTTTATTGATTGGTTCAACGGGCTGGATGGAAGAGGGAACAGGAGCTCCTATGTGGGTCTGTGTCTCTCAGTCTTGTCCAACTCTCCGTGACCTAATGGACCGCAAAACACCATGCAGATCTACTTAGTATTCATGAAGTGGGTTGCCAGTTCCTTCTCCAGTGGGCAACTGCTTACAGCTCCTGGTATTCCTAGGTGGTCTCCCACCTAAGTACTGACCATGCCCAACCTCGCTTGGCTTCAGGGTGGTGTGACCTCTAGTTTCCCAGACTGGAACCGAACCCAGCAGTAAAAGCAAAGAATACTAACCACAAGTCGAGCAGGTAACCCATAGTAGTTCCTACAGCACCTTACAAACCTTAGCCCGGGAGAAACACAAGGCACCCAATAACGGCGCTCATCTGGAGGAGGATGGTAACACCAGTGAGCATCCTAACTCATATGTTATATGTAGTTAGAGTTCCATTGAAGCTTGTGAGTAAAGGAAACCATTTTGTGTTTGTTACATCACATCCTGAGAGAATTTATTCCCTCATCCCTCACTTCTCCCTCCATTGATAATGGCAGACAAAATACCACAGCCTTTGTTTAATAACTGGATAAGACTGAAATTTACATCACACCCTTACTCCTCACTGGCCCAAATCAGTGCATTGCATTAACGGATGCAACCAAAGCTCTCCAGAAATGTAAACGCCCCACTCAAACATGCAACCTCCCCGCATAGTCCTGTAAAGAAATCTAAGCGTATATTTTTCTAATTACAAGCTAGCTATACAATGTTTTCCTGCTTAATTTGCATTTCATCAGATTCAAAGTGTTCAAACACATTTTTATTTCTTTGTGCAGTATCCCTTTAAAGGACCACTATAGTGTCCATACAATAGGGTTTCATTTGTTTTATTACGTTTTTGGTAAGCAGTCAAATGCATTTTTATGGATATAAAAAAAAAAACATACCTTTTAACACTTGAGGAAGTTTAGTTTATTAGACTTCAGCAGATATGCAGCTCTCCCCCCCCTTATCTGTCCAGGGGTTGGGAGAGGGTCTACCCAGGATGCCCGCCATGAAATGTTGTTCTGATAAACTAAATTATCTGCCTACTTCACTACCATAGATATTGTAGGCAAACCTACAAAAGGACACCTTATAGAGGACAGTGAGAAGCACATACAATAAAAGCAAAAAACACAAATTTATTAATTTAAATAAAAAAAAAAAGGTAATTTTTTTCTCCTTCAAATAGCGATTTTACTGCTAAGTAACTCAAATAAATAAATCCTTGTTGTATGACCAGTATAGTGACTCCAATTAAACAGATATCAAGTCTAGTGAGGTCCACCAGCTACCTAAAATTTAGAATAAGTGAAAGCACGCTGGTGGAGACAACCCAACCTAAAGACGTTTTATATTTTAAAAGAAAAGGTTACTTCTTTGTTTCCTTTATGATTGGTTGTTAAACAGGTAGTGGTGTCACTCTATGCAGATCTAGACTGCAGATCCCCACGATAAAAACAGGACGAGCTTACAAACATCTGTATGGTTTCTGTTGCCACAAAACAATATAAGATCAATATGAAATCGTTACCTTATAATCTTGATCTGGCAGCATGTTGAGCAAGAAAGTGACCATTTTCTGAGGAAATTCATATTTAATCGTCCAAAACAAAAGTTCCTCTAGAAAGCATGTATGCTTCAAAACATCCATAATAGACTGATCTGTATAAAAATAAGGGGGAAACAAACACATATTAGATGCTCATCTGTTGAGACACCGTGCTATTGACTATTGCATCTTAGACACATTTTATGCACAAGCTACAGAGGCAGACCTTTGCAGGGATTGTTTAGAAGGTTTCAGAGCTTTTAAACACTGGTTAATAAAATGGTGTTTAAATATGCGAACACTTAGCTCAGTTTAATATAAGAAACAGGGAACACTCCAAGTCTCTTTAATTCTATATAAAAACACAATGTCACTTGGGACAAAAAAAGTTTATTCTACCGAATGTTTGAAACTAGAGTAGGAGCAGATTTCTTCCTCTAGTTTTTCCTTGTGTTTAAATGTTAGATCACAATTTTTATGCAAAAGATAAACTACTGAAATAATAGAAAATACGTTCTTTTTATTTGAAAGTAATTAACACAATATAGAGAAAAATCTTTGAGAAAGCGCCAAGTTAAAATACAAAGAAAACATTATATATACACTAGGAATTGCCCGTCAAAAAATTACGCCAATGAAATTGTAAGTGAGCTAATGGTGTATGGTGTATATAATGTTGCGGATTTAGCATCCTTCGTTTTCTATGTCGTGCGACTTTTTCGGAATATGCGTAGCTGTTTGGTGGTGTTTTGTGTGTTTAGGGACCTTTAGCCTCGTTTTCGTTTTGTTCGGCGGCCATTTTTTCTATCGCTTAGGGGATTTTCGGGTCTCTAAACTCCGAAATTTGTGCTTAAATGTAGGTGTAACTTAACTTGCAGAGGTCCTCGGTGCCCCCTTTGCTGTGAGTAACCTTTTTATGCGTTTGTTGTTTGTATTGATTGTGTTTGTAATGTTTTTGGGGTTGCGTCCTTGTTTTCTAATCTCGTAGGTGTTTTTCGGCAAATACGTAGGTGTTAGGTGGTGTTTTGCGTCTTTAGACTGCTGTAGCCTCGTTTTCTCAGCTGCCATTTTAACTCTTTTAATTTGACTTAAATTGAGGTGTAACTTTAGTTTTCAAGGTCCTGGATGCTCCCTCTTCCTGTAAGTAAGCTTTTTATGTATTTGTTGTGTGTATTTGTTGTATTTTTCATGTTTTCATGTGCGGGCGTTGCGGACGATTTTTGAGAGGTCGTAATGGGTCGTAACGTGTCTCGTATTTTTCTTACGTAACAATGTAAATTTTGCGAGGGCTGCAGTTGCTGGCAAGGAGCGCCTTTGGCCAGCAACTGCGGCCCTCTCGAAGCGCATGCTCACAACTATATATGTGATATATAGTATTTCTAATGATACATTAAACAAGCTCAAAATGCACACAAAACTATAACTTTAATGTTCATAGTTAAATCATAAAAAATATAAAACATGCATTTTTATATGCAAACATTTATATTTCAAAAAAAAAAAAAAAAGGCGTACTTTTAAAAATCTCTTTATAGCATATAATTAGCATATGTGAGGAGCACCACTACCTTCTAGTAAAAACTTCAAAGTAATGGACAGGGATGCTTCGGACACAAACCAAAACTAATACCAGTAGTCAAGAAGAGTTTAACGCACTAGCTTGATCACCAGACCTGAGTCATTGCCGTGTAATTGTCTTCAACTGCAGGATACAACGATGCAATACCTTTTCTGTCACATATTTTAAAGTTTTCCTGGATCGCTTTGCTTTTGAATCAAATGGTAAAGCATTTTATCTGCTTCCTAGATGTCTTTACTACGGAGTTAAAAAAATATATACTTTTACTGGCCATTTAAAGCACCACTGTTATGTACTAAATAAGAATAGCCTCATGTGATGCTGCTTGTCCCTAAACCCAAAGGAAAATCGGCGATAACTGACCAGACCTTGTCCTGAATATTTTTATTCTTTGAGCAAAATTTTATTTTTTTCATCTTGATAGAAAATACATCAAGGAAACAGGAAAACCTTTTTAGCATTTGCTTTCAAAACCACTTACAACCCCTTGATGATTTCATAGGAGGTGGCGAGAAGCAGCTTTGCTAGAGTCTGAGAAGTACATGTTTGAAAGTAAACTTTTTTTTAAAAATCAATCAATAGGAATTTTATAAATGACTGATGTCGAACATTATTATATAACTATTGAATTGCCGGTCAAAAAAATTACAGCAATAAAATTGTAAGGCAGGTAATGCTGTTTGCCACACAAAGTAAGTCTTTCGGTTATCTGAGTAGCTTTGGCGCTCATTGCGAGCCTCTCGGTTAATGTATTTTTGGTTATCAGAGCCCCTTTGGTGCTCATTGCAAGGTCTGCGCTGATCGCCTTTTGGTGCTCATTGCGATCCTCTCCCCTGGTGTACTTTTGCTCCTCTGAGCACTCTTGGCGCTCATTGTGAGCGGCGCACTGAACGCCTTCGGCATTTGTTGCGGTCCTGTCTGGTCCTTTCCCCCCCCCCTCTATATGTATTTTTTTATAATAATTAATTAATAAAATCATAAATTAATATACTTTACCTATTTGTAATTAACATATGCAGCAAGCAATATCCTGAAGAGCTAACAATCTTTTTTGATGTTCCTGCAGCATACAATGTACATTTGGACTGTTGCTAAGCTGAGGTGTAAAATGCAGCAATGTGTGAAGTGTAAATAGGCTGCGTGCGCGAGGAAAAAACATTTGTTTAGGTGTGTAATTGTGCATTTTGTAATGAATGTTATTAGTTGCAACTTAGTGTTGTAAAATGTCGGCGATTGTGTATATGTTACGCGGATGTGGATCATTTTGCGTCCTCCCTAATAGTGTATTTTATACCTCGTACGGGCTTGTGTAAAAGTCTTATGTGTTTTTTTGCGTGCGTATTGGTCGTGTAGCCTGTGTAGGATAATTAGGTGGCGTGCGCAAAGCGTTTGTTTAGGTGTGTAATTCTGCATTTTGGATTGGTAATTGGATTGGCAGTTTTTTTGCGTGTTTATTGATCGCGTAGCCTCGTTTTCAGGTTTTTTTCTGGGTTTTTTTGTTGCTTAGGCGATCTTCGTGTCTGGAAACTCTGCAAATTGTGGTTCAATTGTCGTGCAATCTGACTCCCAGACATCGTGGCTGCCCCCTGTGCTGTGAATTATGTTTTTTTTTGTATTTTTGTTAATTTTGGTGGCGTTATTGTTGTTTTTGTATGTGATCAGTTCAGCCGTTAAGTTCATATTTTTTGGACCTCGTATTTGTATTTTTTTCTAAGTGCCGCGGGTCATATTTTTTTTTTGTTTAAGTCTCGCTTTCCTTGTTGCAAGTGTTATGGGCCGTAATTTTTTTATGCAATTTTTTTAAAACTGCTACCGGTGTCGAATTCTGACTTGTGCAATTGAGTTTTGTGTTGATGTGTAGTTCCGCGGGTCATAGGGATGAGTGCCTACGGCACTCCTCTCCACCAGCGCAGGGAGCGACTTTGACGCTCCTTGCCATGCATGACTTAGGCTGCAAAGAGCGCCAAAGGCTCAATGCACAGCGAGCAGTTGAGGCACGTGACAAAAATAAGCACAGAGAGAGAGCCAGGAAGCCTGGGAGTGAGGTTGCAAGCGAATTTAAGCCATATTTGGGGGTTTTCGTCCATCCGAAATGGCGGAAGAAAAAAATGGCGGAAGAAAAAAATAAAAATTCTGAAACTGGATAAAAACGAGACTGAGCAAAACCAGGCAGGCAGGACTTAGAAAATACATGATGGCAAAGACAGTAACACAAAGCAAGGCACGCCAGACTTAGAAAATAAAACCAACAGCAGTCAGCGCGTAACACACAAACATTCAGCAGACACACAGGAGAAAGACACAGGGAGGGGACAGGGGGTAGATGGTGGAAAGAGACACATGACATTCCCAAGCACAAAACTTGCAGGTTAACAAAACCTGCAATGAGCGGCCCGTACATTAAGTGGGAGGAAAACGTTGCAATGAGCGCCTTTGGCACTCATTGCGAGCCCTGCGATGAGCGAGCAAAGGCGCTCAGTGTAGTGCTCTCGAGCGCAGAAGGTGATCAGTGCAAAACAAGAAATTTCAAGTACACAGGGGGAGAGGCTGCAATGAGTGACAAAGGCGCTCAGCGCTGGTCTCGCGACGAGCTCCAAACTTGCTCAGAGGACCAAAAGCCTCACATTGTGTGGCAAGCAGCATTGCCAACCTTATAATTTTAATCACATCATTTTTTACGTGCAATTTCCTAGTTATATATAATTATTGCTAAGTAACTGCATTGATTAATTCACAACCAAAAAAAAACAAAACAATAATCTGAATGAACAAACCCTCAGGTCAGGGACTAATTAATATGTTAACTACTCGCCCCCATATTGTTTTCTTTCTGTTTATCTTTGTCCTAGAATGTAATAAGACATAATCAATGCTATGCTTGGTGTGTTGATCAGAAAGGATGATATAAAAGTAGCATGACAAAGTTTACGAAAGGAAAATGCTATTTTTTTGTAATTAAATTCAATTGATAAAATATTTATTTACAGTTGTGAATAATACCACTTTTGAAACCTTTGCAGTGTCCCTTAGGAGCCTTTTTTCCGCTTTTAAATGTATGTTTTATCCTATATATGTGCTCTTTACATTTGAAGTTGGGCTACCTGTTATGTAATAGAGGTAGTCATATTGCTGTTAAGATTTCATCTTACTTACATGGTCTTTGCCTTTGTAGTTGGACTAACTCTAAAGCGATATGCACCATTTAAATATTTTCTGCAAAAAATCCAACCTTTACTGAAATGATCCTACCAGTGCCAAAAGAGTTTCTATCTATTTTTGTATGCGCTTAACTCATCTTCTATATTCCAGAGCTCTGTAACCTAAGCCACTTGATGTATTTGTGTGTTTGTTTTCCTTAGACATTTCTTCTAAGGAGCCAGTTATGTAAAAGTGCACATACCTTTGGTGCTAGTGCTTAGTTTCACTCTTTTTCGCTTTCCAACACACTGCCTGCCATCAGGTTCCTCCTTGGAAACAAGAAAAGAAGGAATAAGTGAGTCTCACTTTGCCTAGTTTGCTATGTTTATGAAGAGAAAACAGTACTGTGATTTCAGCCAAGAACCATGAACTAGGATACTGTACTTTTAAAAGCTACAATAATATATTCTATACATTTAAAAAATGCTATTCAGATCATTGCATTTTACAAAGAAGATCAGCAACACTCATATAATATTTCCATTAGCTACAGCAGAGATTGACAAAACTACATAGGAGCCACAAAGAGTGAGCCATTGTTTTAGTTTAGTTCATCATTATTATCACTGGAACAGTTATTTTAGGTGTAAAGCACCAAAGCCCACAGCAGGGTGGGAGCCCGCTGCTTTTGGCAGCTACCGGAGGTAAAATAAGAGTCTTAATTTGTTAAGGTAAAGGAGTATTACTTACAACTACTGAAGCTCAAAAGGAAAGAAAAAAAAACATTTCCAAATATTGTGTAATTTAAATCTATACATAAACAATAAGTGCTTCAATTGAAAGTTAATAAAGATATAATGTTCTCACATTAAAGATAACATCAAGTTAGTATCTTTTACTAGCCAGTCAACCATACTGATCCTCATCGTCCCATACTTTTATTTTTACGTTAAAAGGGTTATCATTGCCAATTACTTTTTGGGCTTTTTAAGGCATGTGCAGCTAAATAGTAATTGCTTAAAGTACAGACCCCCAAAGAGTAATTAGCAAATATTATATTCTAGCACAGATATAAAGACAAGGGCTAAGGGGGAAAAAAAGAGACCAGAAAGGCCGATTGAAGTTTGTGATGTTACCTGTTCTTGTAAGTTATTAAAACTCTACATAAGGGAGGTGTCCAGCTCATCTCAGCAGAATAAGAGCATTAATCGCTAACCAAGAAGCAATCCCCTCCCACTCAGAGCGGATTACTGATAATGTATGGACTCTTACAGACTACATTCACCTGATCAACTAGAAACTCATGTTAACTATTCCTAATTATTTCCTTACATTATACACAGTCTAATAATATTTCCCCATGCTTCTTCCTCAATCTACTGCCTTTTTCTCAGGCTCTTCTCCACACGTTTCCAACTAAACCATTTCTCCTTCCCTTCTCTCCAATGCTCCCTTCCTCAAGTCACTATCTCCTCCCTCTTGTAGTGCTCACAAACAAAAACACTTCTGTAATCCCCACTCCCATCTCGCATCTCTCTCTCACTGTTCTACTAGCTGTAGATGATATATCTCCTAATCCAGGGCCCTCATTGCATCCTGCTTTCAGCCACACTTAGGCCCAAGGATAGCACCCAAACACCCCATAAGTTAATAACTATATGCCGTCACAAACCATCCACCTTGGCCTTCTCCTGTGCTCTATGGAATTCAAGCTCTATATGCAATACATTTACTTTCATTCACAACTTATTCATTTTCAATTCCCTCAATCTTCTGGCTATCACTGAAATATGGCTCTCTTCAGACACTGTCTCCCCTGTAGCACTCTCTCTTGGTGGCCTTCATTTTAGTCACACACCTCCACCAGGGAACAATCAAGGTGGTGGTGTGGGCATTCTACAGTGGATATAAAAAGTCTACACACCCCTGTTAAAATGTCAGGTTTCTGTGCTGTAAAAAAATGAGACAAAGATAAATAATTTCAGAACCTTTTCCACCTTGAATGTGACCTATAAACTGTACAACTAAATTGAAAAACAAACTGAAATCTTTTAGGTGGAGGGAAGAAAAAAAAAAAATAATAATAATGTGGTTGCATAAGTCTGCACACCCTCTTATAACTGGGGATGTAACCGTGTTCAGAAATAAGCAATCACATTCCAAATTGTGTTAAATAGGAGTCAGCATACACCTGCCATCATTTAAAGTGCCTCTGAATTACCCCAAATAAAGTGCAGCTGCTCTAGTTGGTCTTTCCTAAAAATGTCTTAGTTACATCCCACAGCAAAAGCCATGGTCCACAGAGAGCTTCCAAAGCATCTGAGGAATCTCATTGTTAAAAGGTATCAGTCAGGAGAAGGGTACAAAAGAATTTCCAAGGCATTAGATATACCATGGAACACAGTCATCATCAAGTGGAGAAAATATGGCACAACAGTGACATTACCAAGAACTGGAGCTCCCTCCAAAATTGATGAAAAGACGGGAAGAAAACTGGTCTGGGAGGCTACTAAGAGGCCTAGAGCAACATTAAAGGAGCTACAGGAATATCTGGCAAGTACTGGCTGTGTGGTACATGTGACAACAATCTCCTGTATTCTTCATATGTCTGGGCTATGGGGTAGAGTGCCAAGACGAAAGCCTTTTCTTGCGAAGAAAAACATCCAAGCCAGGCTACATTTTGCAAAAACACATCTGAAGTCTCCCAAAAGCATGTGGGAAAATGTGTTATTGTCTGATGAAACCAAGGTTGAACTTTTTGGCCAAAATTCCAAAAGATATGTTTGGTGCAAAAACAACACTGCACATCACCAAAAGAACACCATACCCATAGTGAAGCATGGTGGTGGCAGCATCATGCTTTGGGGCTGTTTTTTTTTAGCTGGAACTGGGGCCTTAGTTAAGATAGAGGGAATTATGAACAGTTCCAAATACCAGTCAATATTGGCACAAAACCTTCAGGCTTCTGCTAGAAAGCTGAACAAGAAGAGGAACTTCATCTTTCAGCATGACAACGACCCAAAGCATACATCCAAATCAACAAAGGAATGGCTTCACCAGAAGAAGATTTGGAGTGTTTTTGCAAAGAAGATTGGGCAAATCTTGCCAAGTCAAAATGTGCCATGCTGATAGACTCATACCCAAAAAGACTGAGTGCTGTAATAAAATCAAAAGGTGCTTCAACAAAGTATTAGTTTAAGGGTGTGCATACTTATGCAACCATATTATTATTATTTTTTTTTTAAATTTCTTCCCTCTACCTAAAAGATTTCAGTTTGTTTTTCAATTGAGTTGTACAGTTTATAGGTCCCATTAAAAGGTGGCAAAAGTTCTAAAATAATTTCTGTCTAATTTTATTACAGCACAGAAACCTGACATTTTAACAGGGGGTTGTAGACTTTTTATATCCACTGTACTTTCCCCGCGTTGCACTTTTCATTCCATACCCTGTTCCCTCCCTCTGATTCTGCTCTTTTCCAATTCACACGGTCCACCTCTTTTCATCTATATTCCTTGGTGTTAACTGTAATCTACCGCCCAACTGAATCACCCACTCTATTTCAAGATCATTTTTCACCCGGCTCCCTCAGTTTCTATCCTTCTAGGCAGTTTCAATATTGCCATTTACACTCCCTCCTCCTCGGCTGCAGCTAAACTACTTTTACTTCCCTCTTCCCTCGGCCAATCTGATCTATCCTCCAACCTTAAATGTTTGTTCGCCACATTTAACACTCCCCACCCCTGCATTCCTGCATCTCCTGCCCACTCTTCTCACAGCTGAGGACTTTGCCAACCACTTTAAGGATAAGATTGAAAACATAACAAATTCTCCTCTGAAACCAGCTCACAGACTGGCTTCTCTCAACTAACCAACACTCAGCCTTCACCCATGTTAAAGGAGTCCTTCGTGTAACAGAGAATGAAGTCTCCAATCTATTATCAACCTCTCGCCTTACAGCCTGTCCACAAAATCCTATTACATCACGGTTACTCCCCCCTCTCTAGCACATTTATCCTTGCTCTCACACATATATTCAACCTTTCCCTAAACACTGGAAAGTTTCCATTGTCTCTAAAACATGTTATAATTACACCCATTCTTAAAAACAAAAAAACACACATCTTCTGATACAGCTAATGCATTTTGACTGATACCTTTTAACAATGAGATCCCTCTGATGTTTTGGAAGCTCTCTGTGGACCATGGCTTTTGCTGTGGGATGCGACTAAGAAAATTTCAGGAAAGACCAACTAGAGCAGCTGAACTTTATTTGGGGTTAATCAGAGGCACTCTAAATGATGTCAGGTGTATGCGGACTACTATTTAACACAATTTGGAATGTGATTGCTTAATTCTGAACACAGCTACATCCCCAGTTATAAGAGGGTGTGCAGACTTATGCAACCACATTATTTTTCTTTTTTTCCTTTTTCTTCCCTCCACCTAAAAGATTTCAGTTTGTTTTTCAATTGAGTTGTACAGTTTATAGGTCACATTAAAGGAGGAAAAAGTTCTGAAATTATTTATCTTTGTCATTTTTTTACAGCACAGAAACCTGACATTTTAACAGCGGTGTGTAGACTTTTTTATCCACTGTATGTATATAACAATAATTTATAATATGGTGGGCAAAAGAGCGATAGAAGCCCTCCACCGTACAGTAGTATAGTAAATAAAAAGTACATCTGTGTTCACATTTAAATGTCTAAAGCAAGTTAAAAAACCTGCTTCCTGCTCAGAGTTCCGAGAAAAACAGTTATTACACTGCATTCTGGGAAGTTGAGCTGGGACACACAAATATGCCCACAAATGCCTCGCTCTTCATTCCGTAGCCATTATCAAACATGGCTTCCTTTAAGCTTATGCATGCTGTATTACACAGCTTTAATGCAAAGCCAAGGTTGGATAAAACACAGGCTGAGTATTCCATAGCCATTATTGTGTTGCCCCAATTCTTTGGAACTCCTCATCTTGCTCCACTAGTCTTTCCTCCTGTCTCAAGTCCTTCAAAACATCACTAAAATTCGCCGACATATATTGTAGCACAATACGTATTCATTAAAATAGAAGATAATAATAATAATAAAAATAATAATAATGATACGTATAGTTTTAAATTATGCTGCCTCCCTTTCAGATTCTTAATATGGAATCATTACACTCAATATATTTTTTTCCTTCACCCATGTACTGATTTCAAAGAAGCATTTGCATATAAAGAAATAAGGAAATAAGGAGTGCACATCTTCAAAGTATTTGGTAAATATTTCATGAATGCAACAGGTATAAAGTGGAAATAAAACAAAATGTATATATTATTATTACATAAATAGCAGAACTTCAAATACAAAATTTAGGGTGCCAAAAATGATGTACCTATCCTATCTTTTATGACAACACTAATGGAAAAAATATCTTTGGATTATAGTCAAAACATAATTAAAAAGGTATGACATTCTATTGCGTTCAGCTTTCTTTATGGTACAGCTCTCACATTCATATGTTACCACTGGGAATACCATAATACAAACCTCTGCAGCTAATTTACCATATCTGCTTTTAATAGCTTGTCCAGACTTGCCATAAGTTTCCTCCCCAGAAGCAAAAAATAATTTTCATTTCATGGCTGCATTTACCAAAGTCAGCAGAGATGTTGGACCCCAGGAAAATAAAATATGGCACTGCTTCCACTTCTTCCCCATCTATTTGCCATAATCTTCGTCTTTTTAATGTTGAGCAGCAGATCAGCTTTTGCACGCTCTTCACCCTTATAGGCCTTCCCTCACTTTCAGTCGTCAGAGTAGTATCATCTGCATACCCAAGGTTGTTGATATATTCTCCAAGCAATACAGATTCCTACTTTGGATTCATCCAGCCCGGCCTTCCAATTCTGTTGTTCCATGTTTGTGTACCAAGAAGCCAGAGTCAGAACCATACAGGAGACGGATGGTACCCTTATCTCTTTAAGAACTTGCCACATTTTGTTGTGATCCACACAGTCAAAGGCTTTAGAATAGTCTATGAACCAGAAGTAAATGTTTTTCTGGCACACTCTTGCTTTCGCTAGTGGATATTGGCATTTTGATTTCTTGTGCCTCTGTGAGACACGGCTTGCACATCCTGCACCTCTATGTCAATCAATGTTGGAGCTGAGTTTGAAGGATCTTAAGCATTACCTTGTTGACATGTGAAATGAGTGCAACTGTTTGACAAGTAGAGCACTCTTTGGAACTGCCTTTTTTATCACTGGGGTATAGACCAACCTTTTCCAGTCTATTAGTCACAGTCGAGTTTTCCATAAATGGCATTATGCAAGCAACACTTGTAGGATTTTGAACAGTTCCGCTAGAGTTACATCAACTCCTGCAGCACTGTTATATCAGCAAGGCTTTCTAGGGCCCATCTCACTTCTCTCTTAGAGATGTCTGGTTCCAGCTCATAGAACAAACCACTAAAATTATCAATGCTGCTAAGATCCTTCCTGAATAGATTTTCAGTGTATTCCTGTCACCTTTTCTTTACCTGATCGTCTTCTGTTAAGTCGCTACCATTTTTCTCTTATCACACCCACTTTGGCATAAAAGATTCCCTTGAGATGCCTAATTTTCATGAAGAAATCTGGACTCAAATTCTTTTATCTTTTTATCTCTTTACATCGCTCATTATACGATGTCTTCTTGTCTCTTCTTGCTATACTTTGGAATTCTGCATTCAGTTGTAGAAATATGTTCCTATCTCCACTACCTTTCACTTTCCTTCTATCCTGGGATACTTTCAATGCCTCATCAGACAGGCAGTTTGCCTTCTTAATTTTCATTCTTTTAGGGATATTCTTTGCTGGGGTTTTCTGGAAAGTGTCACACAATGCTGTCTAAAGTACTTTGTGCATTCTACCTACCATATCTAGTCCTTTAAATCCATTCTTTACATCCACTGCATATTAACAGAGGATATTATTTAATTCGCACCTGCTTGGTCTGATGATTTTTCCTCAATTTCATTTTGAGCTTTGCAATAAGAAGCACATAATCTGAGCCACAGCTCACTTCAGGTCTTGTTTTTCCTGAATGTATATAGCTACTCCATCATTGGTTATGAAGTATATAGTCAATCTGACTTTTGTATTGTCCATCTGGTGATGTCATTAGATTGTATGTTTGAGTTTAGAATCTCCTGTACGTGGATCTTTCTCTGAGGCACCTTACAAAATTGAAAACTCACAAAGACAGGGCTCTCCACTCTTTGGAAAATGTAAAATGTTTCTTTTTCCTGATACTTAACCCTTGTTCAGCGCTATGGAATATCTTGGCGCATTGCAAGTAAAGATAATAATAATAATAATAATAATAATAATAATAATAATAAAAAGAGCTGTCTCTGAGACTGTTGGAAGAAAGTGTTTACTATGACCAGTGGGTTATCTTGATGGAATTCTTATTTTCTCTGACCTACTTCATTATATACTTGGAGGCCAAATTTGCCCATTATCCCGGGTATCCTTTCGTTATATTTTCTAGCATTCATGTCTCCTACGATGAGAGTAAAGTATTCTTTTGATCTATAAATGCTTTTGTCTTATAAAGTTGTCACAATAATCCATTTCAATAAAAATAAAAAAAATGTGAGGAAAATAACTACCAGGCAGGTACAATAGTTTGTAAATTAAATCTTTTAATATGCAAAGATTGATTTTAGGTCATGGAAATGTTGTTTTAAGAGAGTGTTTATTCCCCATCCAAACTAACCTCATCTGAAGAATCTGGCTGTCCTTGCGTACCTGCTGCACCTGCAAATTCTTAACAAAAAGAAAGAAATATCTTTATTATTCATTGTTAATAAGTATTACTATTTAATCTTCAACATACAGATTTACATATGATTATATTTTAGTTCTACTATATATTTACTTCATATACAAATTTCTCACTGATTTAAATGATGGACTTGCACATAATGTCAAAATAATAACCTTCATTTGACACTGCAGCAAGGAGGATATGGCTGCTTGACATGAACAGTCAAAGCTTCACAGAAGACAAGCAATAAAATAGTCTACACGCTCATTCCTAGACCTGTTTAACCTGTTGTTAATAGTGTAGTAAATTTAAGTAAGAAAATGACATATTTTTTAACCCTAGCAATCCTTTCAATGCCAAATTGAACTGCTTTGTTGCGTCAACATATTTTACAGTGTTCTTGGATTTTTGGGAAGTTCTGCACAGAACATACCTTGAACTGGCAATGAACTGGTTCCAGGGGACTGTTCTTCCATTTCAGTGGAAAGTTTCTCGTCCGCAAAAGCTCGACCAGATTCCTTAAGGGCAACCAAGTACTTCTCATGATTCCTGTCACATACATTTTCCCCAGGACCTGAAAGAAAAGATGAAATAATTACAAGATAAAACACTTAATTAAAAAGTACAAACATAACATTTTGCAGTATCTCATAATAATTTCCTTAGAAGAAATACAAAGTCTTCAAGTTAGCAATTAAGGAAAAACAAGTAATGACAAACAAATCCTAATAAACGCACAGTATTAAAGTGGGGATAGCTGTGCATATTAAATGTAGGTCTGACCACATGCAGTGCTATTCTGACACCAGTAGTGTGCATAGGGGACAAAGAAAAATAACTTCTACGTCTTCCTTAAGTTAAATTGTATTTTTATTAATTCACCACTAATGAACATTAAAAATACAAGTGCAAGCTGAATCAAAGAAAGGCTTTAATCCATACAGAACAAGTGGGCGTCATTCCATAGAGACAATGGATGACAAACAAATCCTGCCCACTTTCTTGCTCAAGACAAAGAAAAATATTTTGATTAAATAGAATAATCTTAATATGATATAAACTTATTACTGGAAAGCCAAAGCCACATTAACATGAACTGGACATGTACAGGATAACATTTAAATTCAATAGGGTATAAGGCAGAGGTGCCCTCTTTCACCCTTGCTTTTTGTCCTAACAATGAAACTTCTTGCCCAGACCATTAACGATAATTGTGACATCCATGGGATGAAAATAGAATCACATGAACTCCCAGTGCCTTGCAAAAGTATTCATCCCCTTTGGCATGTTTCGTGTTTTGTTGCCTCTCAACCTGGAATTAACAAGGATTGTTTGAGGATTTGCATCATTTAATTTACAGAACATGCCCACAACTTTGCTTCACAATAAAAAAAATATATATATCTTCGGACAACTAAATAGGACTGCATAACTATTCACCCCCTAAAGTCAATACTTTGTAGAGCCACCTTTTGCGGCAATCACAGCTCCAAGTTGCTTTTGATAAGCCTCTATGAGCTTGCCACATCTTACCACTGGGATTTTTGCCCATTCTTCCTTGCAAAACTGCTCCAGCTCCTTAAGTTGGATGGTTTGCGTTTGTGAACAGCAATCTTTAGGTCTGACCACAAGTTTTCGATTGGATTGAGGTCTGGGCTTTGACTAGGCCATTCCAACACAATTTTATGTATCCCCTTAAATCACTCAGGTGTTGCTTTAGCAGTGTGTTTGGGGTCATTGTCCTGCTGGAAGGTGAACCTCCGTCCTAGCCACAAATCACGCACAGAGTGGTACAGATTTTGCTTAAGAATATCCCTGTAATTTAGCACCATCCATCTTTCCCTCAACTCTGACCAGTTTCCCAGGCCCGGCTGCTGAAAAACATCCCCACAGCATGATGCTGCCACCACCACATTGCACTGTGGGTATGTTGTTCTTTGGGTGATGTCATGTGTTGGGTTTGCGCCAGCCATAGCGTTTTCTTTGATGGCCGAAAACTTACATTTTAGTCTCATCAGACCAGAGCACCTTCCTCCATACATTTTGGGAGTCTCACACATGCCTTTTCGCAAACTTCAAATGTGACATTTTGTTTTTTGCTGAAAGTAATGGTTTTCTTCTGGCCATTCTGCTATAAAGCCCAACTCTATGGAGCGTACAGCTTATTGTCATCCTATGTACCGATACTCCAGTCTCTGCTGTGGAACTCCGCAGCTCCTCCAGGGGTACCTTAGATCTCGGTGCTGCCTCTCTGATTAATGCCCTCCTTGCCGGGTGGATGCCTCTTGGCAGGTTTGCGGTTGTGTCATGTTCTTTCTATTTGGTTATAAAAGATTTGATGGTGCTCCTGGGGATCATCAAAGATTTGGATTTTTTTTTTTTTTATAACCTAACCCTGACTTGTACTTCTCAACAACATTGTGCCTAACTTGTTTGGAGAGTTCCTTGGTCTTCATGGCAGTGTTTAGTTAGTGGTGCCTCTTGCTTAGGAGTTGCAGCCTCTGGGGCCTTTCAAAAAAGGTGTGTATAAAAATGACAGATCATGTGACACAGATTGCACACAGGTGGACATCATTTCACTAATTATGTGACTTCTGGAGGTAATTGGTTGCGCCAGAGCTTTTTATGGGCTTCATAACAAAGGGGGTGAATACATATGCACATACCAATTTTCTGCTTTCTATTTCTAAAAAATAGTTTTATGTATATATTTTCTCATTTCACTTCACCAATTTAGACTATTGTGTTCTGATCCATCACATACAATTCAGATTAACAAAACACTGAAATTAAGGCAGTAATGTAACAAAATAGGTAAAAAGGGGGGGGGGGGGTGGAGGATACTTTTGCAATACACTGTATGTGTCCTGCCCATGCAATTTGGTGGGATTAGAAATTCCTTATAAGACAAATGTTCAGTATACAAGTAAGCATTCCAATAACACACGGAACACACACGCAATTAATGTGTTTAGGTTCCACTTAAATATTTGCCAGTCTTTTGCTTATTTTCCCCCTGCTTTTATATGCAACATTTTAATGGGCTACATGGAAATATGATATGAGGCGCAGATCACCCATCATACACAGTCTCTACTTTGCTTAAACTTTCCCAGAATGAATTTATTCAGTGACTATATTCTTCAAACAAAAAACAAAGTTTTCCATTGAAACTGGCAAATTTTCAATGCCATTAGAAAAGAAAAGCTCAATATTGAGTGACATATTGGACTGAAAAGGTTACAAGTGTTCAGCCAACCACCTACACAGTGGATGTAGATTTCTGGCAGCAGCTTTGCCACTTTAGCACAACAGCAATATGGCCTTTTATATAAGACTAGGAAATTGCCTGGCAATGTGAGGCTATGGGCTCTCTGAGCACCTTTGGTGCTCATTGCAAGCCCTGCGCTAAGCGCCTGCGGCGCTTATTGCAAGCCGCAACTTTACTGCTTTACAATGATCACCTTTGGTGCTCTTTGTGAGTCCCATGATTAGTACCTTCGGCGCTCATCGCGTGCTACGCAATAAGTGTAAGTTAATTTGATGCATATATTTGTTGTTATTTTCATGCGTTTCGAGTTCCGTGGTTCTACCGTTAAAGTCATATTTTTGCAAGGTGGACAGTACATGTACGGGTTTCGGTACGAAGTGATACGGGTAGTAAGTCCCGCTTGCACCGCTGACGATGAGCACCTGTGGCGCTCATCCCGAGCCCTGCAATCAGCGCATTCGGCGTTCATTGCAGCCTATTCCAAGTGCCTCAACGGCTCGTCTCGCCTGAATTACTTGTGCAGATTAACCACATATTTAAAAATCGGTGTATA
Source organism: Discoglossus pictus (assembly GCA_027410445.1). NCBI lineage: Eukaryota > Metazoa > Chordata > Amphibia > Anura > Alytidae > Discoglossus > Discoglossus pictus. The sequence goes on along the minus strand of CM050173.1, from coordinate 32,056,858 downwards.
TGTACAGGAATATTAGATGGCAGCTATTTGGAATAAAAAAAAGAAAAAAAAAAAGCATAAGAATACCTTAAATACGATAATATCAAGACCAAGAACAATTATTGATTGTCAAGTGCCCCATCCCTATTTTTTTGGGAACCTTTCTTATAAACAGAAGACAGACTTGTTACTGATTATATACATGCAAACATATGTACATGTCTTTTCCATCTGGCAAGAGACAGGAAGAGTGACTTCTAAGGGCTGCAAAACAGATCTCTCACTGCACACCACCATCAGATAATTTAAGGTTAGTAAGCCTCCTGGCAGTGATGGCCTACCAGCTGCATTTTACGCCACACTGGAATTCTTCATTGACCAGGGCTTGTTAGAGCTGTAGAGGGAAATGGTAATGGTGGGTAGGATGCCTCCTTCAGTACAGTACTGTGCTGGTGAATGGATAGAAGACAATCCATTTCCAGTCCTCTCTGGGGTCAGTCACCTCTTTTCACCTTGGTCTGTTGCATAGAGCTCTTCGCCAAGTACATCAGAGTCCAGAGATCAGAGGGTCTCTGCACCAGATCCAGGACGTCACCACCTTCTGCTCTGATGAACAGTCTGTGAGGACTCGGCAGATTTTCTTTGTCAGATTTTTGCCAGGCCATTTCCAAGGCAGTATGTTACTTCATCTGGGGCTCAATGATGGACAGAGTAAAGTGCACAGTGATGTGCATGGAGACACAAAAGGGCAGGAAAAGCATATCCATACCATGCGGTGGTGCTTCTTTGCATGCAACTTTGTGCAGAAAGTGGCCAGGGATCTGCAGGAGTGGCCATGTCCAGTGTTTTCTTGCTTCCCCTGTGGAGAGGGCTTGGATGGTACAAGTGGGATAGCTATTTTACCCCACAACTGGATCCCCCCATGGTTTTACCTACAAAAACTTGTGAGGAAGCGCCACCTTCACAACATCAAGACTGGCCTGTGACTTAAAAAGCCACCTACCAACTTTTGCGCAGTAAGGACACTATGGAAACAGGGCCTGGCTTTCCAGACAGAACTGCTGGAACATATTTGGGACAATGTTGCATCAAAGAGATGGACTAACAGGCACATGGACACTGTATGGATTGCCTTTTAGTGTAGTCTCCCTCTGAGCCAGTACATGCATGCAAGTAGGCTGTGTGGATACAGGGACAGCCCTAGAGGCTTTGCCACACAAGATACAACTCTGAATGTTTTCTGGCACAGTGTGGCGCATTACTATTTAAGGACGGTTTACTTACACACACACACCATTGGGACAATTCCAGATGCTTGGAAGCTCATGTTCTGTGTTAGGCAGTTTCTGGCAAGCCAAAGGCATCCTTGATACCGAAAAGGATCACAGTGACCATCCAGGGCTGACACAACCTGGTTCTCAGCCTGCTAAGAGACTATTCTACCCTTGACAGTACCGAGTTTATATATAAAATCACCCCCTCCAATCAAAAAAACAAAGTATGGCTGAGAGCTGCAGACCTTCCTTGGGATTACCTGGGAATTCTTTCTAACTCAGCTGGCTGTTTCCAGAGTTTCGGCAAGCCTGCTTTCCAGTTATTATCAAGTATCCAGGAGGCTAAAAGGCTGAATACCCCTACATAGACCAGAACCCAGCCTAACTAGCCTGCAGTAAAAGAAAAAGAAAAAAAAAAGAAGTGTTGCCAGTCCAGCTGGTTGGTTTTTATTATATGGAAGCAAACCAAGCGATTCACATGATACGGATGAAGATTAAAGAGACATTGAATGGTTCTGTATTTCACTAGGAATGTAATATACCAATGTATCCATTTACTTTTATGTACTTTATTTTATTAAGAAGTGTGTAAATGCTCTTTTTACTTAATCATACACATTGCATTCACATCTAGTTTTTCCTCACCTTATGGGTAATAGGGGGAACAAAACAAAAAGAGTAAAGGCGCTCATCTGAGAACGAATAATACCTAAGTAGGTTTGTACTATAGGTCTTGCTCATTGTGCCTCAGGGAGTACAGCGCACCTTACTGATGAGGCCCACAGAGACCAAATGTCTGGGGTTTGCGGTTTCTCCTGTTCGGGGTAGAATTGCCTGGTATTTTGGGGTTGGATCAACCATTTGAGTGACACCAGACTGATATACTACAGGATATTTCTCCCTGTGGAGGGCACAAGTGAGCTAAAAGAGGCTGTTCTCGGAGTAGGTAACATACATAGGTAGTCTTCTCTCTCAGATGAGCGCCTCTACTCTTTTTTGATATGTATACCCTAAACTTTATAACTAATAGGACATGCACAAACAGGTTTTACTTAACATTTTTTTAATGCAGAACACAATTTTGGTAATATTAAATGTATGCTATTTTAAAAAAAAGAAAGAAATGTGTGTTACATATCCCTTTAAAGTATTCACACATATTTAAAGCTATACTGTAATATTGCCTCAATAAGTTTTGTTCAGTGGCTAACTTTTTTTATTCAGAGAATGAATATGTATCCTTGTTTACCCATCCTAACAAGGTTTATCCACAGTCACATTGAAATGTTGCCCAACAAACACATACCACTTATTCTCAATCATGGAAGATTTTCAACATTTTTTTTTTTTACCTTTTGAAAATGGTGTACTGCTTCTGATGAAGAGAGACTTTAACATCTTACTGAAGTTTTCAAAAACTTCCTTTGCTTATGGTATAAAAGTATATTTTCTAACTTTTCCAGCACTCGTTTCACAAACACTACAATATTTTTTAATGAATAAAAACTAGTTTAAATTGAATGTAAAAACCCCATGACAAATCATAAATAAAGTGCTATTGTCCTTGCTTCTTCCCAGGTTTCCAAGAGCATATCAATTATGTTGATGGTAACTCTCATAATTATTACAATTATTTTGATGGCTCTCACACAGATGCCCTCCTTGGAATAAACAGCTGCAAAATAAATGCTGAAATACTGCCAATACAGAGCTATGGGAGTGCATTCCTAGCAGTTGGTATTCAATGTTTTTTTTTTAATCTGTGCTTTATAAACTCCAGATAATAAAGATCCAAGTCAGAAGAGCATGATTCAGACACCCAGAGGAATAACACGGTTGTCTTGATATAAATAGTGTTTTGTTGTGGTATGTGATGCAGTGTTGTTTCCACTTGATTATTTACATTTTATGGCGTTTACTTCCATAGTTACATAGGCCCTCATTCAATTGCAATTTGGCCAATTGAATAGGCCTCTAAATAAGCATATAACATATTTTTTTGAAAGAAGTTTTTAGTTAGTAAGAATCTATCCTAAAGCAAGGTTTTCACTAACTAAAAACTTATATGCTATGTGCTTATTTAGGGCCCTATTCAATTGGCCAAATCGCAATTGAATGAGGGCCATAGTAATTTAGGTTGAAAAAAATAAAGACTTTTAGTCCATCAAGTTCAACAGTTTTAGATCTCCTCTGGTCTGCAATATGCAGATTTATTGTTAATTGATCCAGAAGAAGGCAAACAGAAAAGAAACCCCAGTGAAAACTTTGCTAATTGTCGCAACAGGGGAATAAAATATAAAATTCCTTCCTGATCCCAGATACTGGCGATCAGATTCATCCCTGGATCAATACTCCATCTCTATTTATCTAGGATAACCCTAAATACCCTTTTTATTTAAAAATATATCCAATCCCTTTTTGAAGTTATCTATCGAATCCGCTGTCACCACCTCCTTTGGTAGAGAATTCCACAGATTAACCACCCTTACTGTGAAGAACCCTTTTCTTTCTTTAAGGTAAAATATTTTTAAAATGTCCTTTTTATGAAGTGGTGCCCAAAATTGTTCTCCATATTCCAAATAAGGGTGTACTAGGGATTTGTATAGTGGTAGAATTATATTTGCTTCCCTTTCTTCTATACCCTTCTTAATACATGCTAATATTTTACTTGCCTTTGCAGATGCTGCTTGGCATTGAGCACGTTACATAGTCGGTTGTTCACAAGTACTCCTAATTCCATTGCAATATCTGATAGCCCTAGATTTGCTCCATTAAGATTATAAATTGCATGACTATTTTTTCTTCCCAGGTGAATAACTTATTTTATGTATGTGCGTTGTTCACATCTGTCTGACTCTCCGTGTCCTCATGGACCATGACACACCAGGCTGATCCACTTGGTATTCATGGCAGAGATACTGCAGTGGGTTGCCAGTTCCTTCTCCAGTGGGAGACCGCATACAGCTCCTGGTATTCCTAGGTGGTTTCCCATCCAAGTACTGACCAGACCCAACCCTGCTTGGCTTCAGGGTGGGGTGACCTCTTGGTTCCCTGACTGGAATCAAACCCAGGTCGCAGCTGTAAAAGCACTGAATCCTATACCACTGGACTACCAGGGAACCCTTGTTCACTTGTTACCTATAATATAACTCAAGAAAGAAGCAGAATATAGATCATCCTCATTACTGAAAAGTTGTTTTAATTTGGACCTTTGCTGCAAAACAATCAGAAATACAAATGGATATTTCTAACTGCTCCTTAATGTTAAAAGGAAAAAAAATAAATAAAAAGGTGATATTCCTGGGAGCAAAGCCATAACCAATTGTAAAGCATTGAAGAAAATGTAAAGCAATGGATTTGTGTTACAACAGCAGACCCAAGACCTACATTAATAATACCTTCCATTATTTTTAGGACTCCTCAATTTATATGGAACAAAACTTTGATCACACAAGGCAAAAATCATATATATATATATATATATATATATATATATATATATATATATATATATATAGTAAATAAATAGTATATTTGTGTTCACATTTGAACGTCTAAAACTAGTTAACATTATTTCTCAGAATTCTGAGCAGGAAAAGTTATTCCACTGCATTCTGGGAACCTGGGCAGAGGCATGCAAATGCCCACAAAGGCTTCACTCTTGCAATCCAATACCATTTCAAAAACCGCCCAACAAATATGAAATCATTAGCTGGCAGGGGCAACCATTCCAGAGAAGTAATAAATTCAAATCAATGTATTGTACTGAAAGAATAATTAAAATAAATACAATTTAAACTGACTGTGATACATCAAATACCCTCTTCAGATGCAATACAAA
>CM050173.1:32034264-32046764 GCA_027410445.1 Discoglossus pictus | reverse complement strand
GGCATAAAAGCATTTCAGGTGAAATATTTATTTTCGCCGAGACAGTTTGTGCCTGAAAAATGCTGTGTTTGTTTCTCCCACACACCCTGCTGGCTTGGAGGCTGACTTGGTGTGTTCTGCTAATGTTTATTATTATTTCTTCAAGAGTTGAAAGAGGGGTGAGGATGGAGGAATTGAGATTTGTTGAGTCATTGGTGGGTTCAGGTAAGATTTCAACAGAAATGCCCCACACGGTTATTAGAAGACAGCTTGCAAGTTTACTTGCAAACCTTGCTTGCCCTGACCTGTAAAGTTAATAATGTATCTTGAAAGTGAAGTACAGTTGTGCTCAAAAGTTTGCATACCCTGGCAGAAATAGTGACATTTTTGCATTTAATTTAAAAATATGACTAATCATGCCAAAAATATGTCTTTTATTGAAGGATAGTGATCATATGAAGACATTTATTATCACATAACATTATGATTTAAAAAAAAAAAAACATCTAACAGAAATCACCCAAATGGTCAAACGTTTACATACCTTTGAATGTTTGGCCTTGTTACAGACACACAAGGTGACACTTTTTTAATTGCAATTAGTGATTGTGTATAAATTGTCAATGAGTTTTGGAAGCACTGAGGAGGCTAGATACTGAACCATGGGGAGCAGAAAAGACCTGCGTAACAAGGTAAGGGAACTTCATACAGATGGAAAAGGATATAAAAAGATATGGGGGAATGTGAGCTCTAAAGGGTACGGGGAATCTTGTGAAAATTGATGGCAAGATGAATGCAGCATGTTATCAGAAAATACTGGCAGACAACTTGCATTCTTCTGCACGAAGGGACGCTCTTGGACTTTCCAGAATGACAATGACCCCTAAGCACAAGACCAAGTTACCCTCCAGTGGTTACAGCAGAAAAAGGTGAAGGTTGTGGAGTGGCCCTCAAAGTCTCCTGGCCTTAATATCATCGAGCCACTCCGGGGAGATATCAAACGTGCAGTTAATGCAAGACGACAAAATAATTTGCATGACCTGGAGGCATTTTACCAAGACGAATGGGCAGCTATACCACCTGCAAGAATTAGGGGCCTCATAGACAACTATTACAAAAGAATGCATGCTGTCATTGATGCTAAAGGGGGCAATACCCAGTATTAAGAACTAAGGACATGTACAGTGCCCTGCAAAAGTATTCACCCCCTTGGCATTTTTCATGTTTTGTTGCCTGGAACTTGGAACAACCTGGAATTAACATGGATTGTTCGATGGTTTGCATCATTTAATTTACAGAACATGCCCACAACTTTGAAGATGTTTTGTTCTTTTTCTTGTGAAGAATGTTTTTTTATTTATTTATTGTGAAACAGACAACAAATAGTACACAATAACAGAAATAGTCAACGTGCATAACTATTCACACCCCTAAAGTCAATACTTTGTAGAGCCACCTTTTGCGGCAATCACAGCTCCAAGTCGCTCTGGATAAGTCTCTATGAGCTTGCCACATCTTACCACTGGAATTTTTGCCCATTCCTCCTTGCAAAACTGCTCCAGCTCCTTCAAGTTGGATGGTTTGCTCAATCTTTTAGTCTGACCACAGATTTTCTATTAGATTGAGGTCTGGGCTTTGACTAGGCCATTCCAACACATTTACATGTTTCCCTTAAACCACTCAAGTGTTGCTTTAGCAGTGTGTTTGGGGTCATTGTCCTGCTGGAAGGTGAACCTCCGTCCTAACCTCAAATCACACACAGAGTGGTACAGGTTTTGCTCAAGAATATCCCTGTATTTAGCACAATCACATTTTCTTTGATGGCCGAAAAGTCAAATTTTAGTCTCATCAGACCAGAGCACCTTCCTCCATACATTTTGGGAGTCTCCCACATGCCTTTTCGCAAACTCAAAACATGCCATTTGGTTTTTTTGATGAAAGTAATGGCTTTCTTCTGGACACTCTGCCATAAAGCCCAACTCTATGGAACGTAAGACTTATTGTCGTCCTGTGTACAGATACTCCAGTCTCTGCTGTAGAACTCTGCAGCTCCTCCAGGGTTACCTTAGGTCTCGGTGCTGCCTCTCTGATTAATGCCCTCCTTGCGCTGTCCATGAGTTTTGGTTGGGGGCAGTCTCTTTGCAGGTTTGCGGTTGTGTCATGTTCTTTCCATTTGGTTATGATAGATTTGATGGTGCTTCTGTGGATCATCAAAGATTTGGATAATTTTTTTTTATATAACCTAACCGCGACTTGTACTTAACAACATTGTCCCTTACTTGTTTGGTGAGTTCCTTGGTCTTCATGGCAGTGTTTGGTTAGTGGTGCCTCTTGCTTGGGTGTTGCAGCCACTGGGGCCTTTCAAAAATGTGTGTATATGTGATGACAGATCAAGTGACACTTAGATTGCACACAGGTGGACATCATTTCACTAATTATGTGACTTCTGAAGTCACATAATTGGTTGCACCAGAGCTTTTTATGCCAATTTCTCTATCTAAAAAATAGTTTTATGTATATATTTTCTCATTTCACTTCACCAACTTAAGACTATTGTATTCTGATCCATCACATGAAATTCAGATTAACAAAAACATTGAACTTAAGGATGTAATGTAACAAAATAGGTAAAAAGTCAAGGGGGAGGGGTGAATACTTTTGCAAGGCACTGTACATTTTTGCCGGGCCATTTTGGTGATTTCTGTTATCATTATGATTTAAAAAGGAGCCAAAGAACTATGTGATAATAAATGGCTTCATATGATCACTATCCTTCAATAAAATACATATTTTTTTGCATTATCAGTCATATTTTCAAAATAAATGCATACATTTTACAATTTCTGCCACGGTATGCAAACTTTTGAGCACAACTCAATGCACTAGCAAAGTCTGCTATAATTAAGATTTTCTCTGAAAAATGGTTTATACAGTTTTACATCACCAACACTTTTCTCAAACCTTAAGTGACCTTTTTTCAAATACAAGATATGCTTTTGTGTGTCTTTTCTGTATATTCATGTCTTACCAGAAGAAAGTTCTTTATAGTATTGCTGGTTGGTCAAGACCTTAGTGAGAACGGATCTCATTGCTCCTCCCATCTTCGTTAAATCTTCCAAGAAGGTGATCTGAGGATCCAGTGATTCAAGGGTTTTCTGAAGGTCTTTTTCAGATGATGTATCTGCACCTTATAAGAATGAACAAAGCAGATTACTTATATGAATAAGAAAAAAAACAATTGAGCAATAGGTTTCATACAATGACTGAAGTCCGTAAATCAGCATTTCAGAATGTGTTTTTAATTATAGCAACCTATAAGTATTTGGGTCCTAATTACAGAAACATTAAACAACACCAGCATGACTTGTAAGAAATTGTACAAATTAAACAGTAGCTTTCACTCCATTTAAACATATTGTTGTGCTTTATTAAAACACTGACAAGGACATCAAAAATAATTTTAAAAAGTGCAGATCTGAAAAAAACTCTTAGGGAATGAATGCACTTTTTAAAGGCATTCTGTGGTGACTGAAACTGGCTGATGTATACCATTGTAGCAAACACAAAAAGATAGTAGAATATACTCGATTTGAGGATTGACATGTAAACACTGAAATTAATATAGAGTTTTGATTTTCGTAAAAAAGAGGTGTAAACATTATATTTTTTTTTTTTAACTTGCTTTAGACATTGAAATGTGAACAAAGATGTACTATTTATTTAATAATATATATATATATATATATATATATATATATATATATATATATATATATATATATATATATATATATATATATATATATATATATCAGTGCTTGACTGCTGACTCCTAACTCTTCAAGTTATATGCATAGATTTCTATACATAAGCCATTGTTTGGCTCCTAACTAAGCTGGCTATGTGGACTACTCAACTAGCGTTTCCAGCCATTGAAGGTGCATGGAAGTTTCCCAGCTTTTATCTTTTTCTAATCCAACAGGCTGCTTATATCAAAAACAAACATTACACAGAGACATTCTATACACGTATATATTTATTATTTTTTAAATGGCTTCCACACCACCAAAGCTGCTTACTTTAGGCACCTGGTACCTACCAATAGAAACGCTGCATTTAAGTACAGTTTAAAACCCTAGACTAAACTTCAAGGTAACAGCAGCACAGTGTAGAAAATCAACAGAGCAATGTCTGAGCTCCTCTATGCTTCCTTGTGGAGGTTTAAAATAAATAAATAAATAAAAAGACTACACATGCCATGATAGTTGGCTGCACAGCCTGGCTTCCCAGCCATTTGAAACAATAATATAGCTGCCTGTGATTGGCCAAAACGTATTATGAATTTTGTGCTAATTTAGCTAAAGTTTTCATGCGGCATTCCTTTTTAAAAGGGAAGTCGCAGAAAACTAAAGAAATTTGCAAACATCAGGGTAAGTTTATTAAGGTTCACTGTATATTTCAGTCTATAAGACGACCCCATGTATAAGACGACCCCTATTTTTGGGGCCCAAACTTCAGAAATAAGATATGCAAATGTGTTTTTTTTTTTATAAGTTTTTATTGTGTTTCGCATATATTTAAGGGCACTTTCTGTCATGATTTTCATGGATTTCAATTCCAGCTCAATATCCTTGTGATCACATCACTTATTACTCAATCGAGATGTGCAACTGCATTTATCCGGTTTACACAGGATCACCAAGATATTGAGCTAGAATGGAAATCAGTGAAAATCATGACAGAAAGTGCCCTTAAATATATGTATAACTCAATAAAAACCTTTAACTTACACATTTATATGCACCCAAGCATCACACACACAAGCTGAACAGTTCTTTCATGGTGTGTAACACACTGTAATGCTGCATCTGGCCACCAGATGGGGTAGTATTAAGGCAGGAGAAAAGGCACACTAATTAGAAATGCTTGTTCTAATTAGCGTGCATTACAACACTGCGTGTGAGCTTAAAAATTGGTATTTTATAAGTTTTTGTGTTCCACATATATTTAAGGGCACTTTCTGTCATGATTTTCCTTGATTTCTATTCCAGCTGAATATCTTTGTGATCCTGTGTTGAACCGGAAAAATGCAATTGCACATTGTGACTGAGTAATAAGTGATGTGATCACAAGGATATTGAGCTGGAATGGAAATCAGTGAAAATCATGACAGAAAGTGCCCTTAAAGATATGTGTAACACAATAAAAAAAACATACAATAAAATACACATTTTTATGCACACTTGCAGTGTAATGCACTCTAATTGGGACCAATGCATCTCCAAATGTGTGACTTTTCTCCTGCCTTAAATCTAGTTGCCAGATGTAGCATTACAGTACCAGACAAGGGTATCTAATTGCAACATTCCGTGTATAAGACGGTCCCCCTATTTTAGACTTTAAAAAAAATACTGTCTTATACATGGAAAAATACAGTACTTTGATATCGTTTCATGCAAAATGTTCATACACTACAGATGCATTCATAATCCAGGAAACTTACATATGCCTTTAATATCAAAAGAGTGTGGGACAGGGCTGTGAGATCTTAAATGGAACGTTTTATATTAAAGTATTCTTATTGAAGTTGAATTTTATGAGTAAAGTTTTTAGCACCCCCAAGGCACCTATGTAGGCAGAGCATCCTAGCCAATGAGCTAAGGGAGTTATGTCTAGCAAATCAGCGGTCGGTATCACGGCTACCTCCTAAGCAGCTTTGTCTCAGCCAGTGAGAGTGAAACCGATATGGTTGTACTTGCCTCTGATTGGTCACATTTAATTAGGAATTTTATGCCATTTTAGTGTGGTTGTTCAGAGGCATTTCTTCTCAAAATCAACTGCCTGAAAACCGGAGAAATGTTTCAAACTTTAGGGTAAGTTTATTAATGTTTTTTGGGGGATTTTTGTTCATGTAAAAAATGGTTTTCATACACTGCTGATTCTCAATTATCAGATGCATTCATAGACTAAAAAAAAAAAAAAAAACTTACATATACCTTAAAATATTATGTCCCCGTGTCACCAAAAAGGAAAGGTAAAATGTCGAAAAGTATACACTGTTACAGTTGTATCCATTAATGGAACAATAAACTCAATCATGACAGGTCTACTTCTATATAAAAATTAAAAAAAAGTGAAGATGCTGCCTTCTTATCAAAATGGAACTACACCAAAATAAACCAAATGAAAAGTTCAGGAAAGCAAACATTCAAAACCCAAAGTTCTTACAAAGTTTGTAAGAATATTTGAATGCAATAGGAAAAACTAATTGACACTTAAGTGTCTTTTTGTGTTCCATGAAAAATTAAAAAACACTCTTTTGTGGCTGATGTATTTTTTTTTTCTGAGAAATAAATCAATCTGCATAATAATAAGCAAATGGATGAGTGCTAAAAATTCATCAAACAAGCCATAACTCAATCCATTGCCAAAGTATTTAACAAGAACTCCCACATGCAACATGTTAACGGCCCACTTTGTTACTTGGAGTCATGGAGAACTGCATATATATTACAAAGAGACTATTTTAAGTCACTAAAAAAATGTAAATTACATAAAAATATAGAGCCTTCAATAGTGTGCACAACAAATTGTGATATCTAAGATTTCATATAAAAGAAAATCTAGAATTGCTGCAACAGCCTTTGGTGAAAAATGCTTATTTATTTTTTTTATGAAAGAGTAATGAGCCAAGTAGATATGAAATAAATAATATCCCTTGTGAATATGAAGTGGAAGTAAAGAATAGATTTAAGGGACTAGACATGAAAGATAGAATGCCTGAAGAACTTTGGACCGAAGTTTGCAACATTATCCAAACAGCAACAAAGAATATCCCTAAAAAAAAAAAAAGTAAGAAGTCAAAATGACTATCTGATGAGGCTTTGAAAGTAGCCCAGGAAAGAAGGAAAGTGAAAGGTAGTGGAGATAGGAAAAAATGTGTCCTACTGAATGCAGAATTCCAGAGGATAGCAAGAAGAGACAAGGAGACATTCGACAATGAGCGATGTAAAGAGATTGAAGAAGATAACCGAATGGGTAAATCAAGAAAATTGGGAACCTAAAAAGGCACCTTTCATGCCAAAGTGGGTGTGATAAAAGACAAAAATGGTAGTGACTTAACAGAAGAAGATCAGATAAAGAAGAGGTAGCAGGAATACACTGAAGATCTATACAGGAAGGATCTTAACAGGAGAAATAACTCCTAAGACATTTGGAAACAAATCTGCAATGACCAAGACTGGAAAAGGTCAGTCTACATCCAAATCCCCCAAAAAAGGCAGTGCCAAAGAGTGCTCCAATTATCGATTGCACTAATCTCACATGCCAGCAAGGTAATGTTTAAGATTCTGCAAGCTCAGCTCCAACAATATATGGACCAGGAACTACCAGATGTGCAAGCCGGGTTCCGCAGAGGAAGAGGCACAAGAGATCAAATTGCCAATGTCCGCTGGATAATAGAGAAAGCAAGGGAGTTCCAAAAAAACATTTACTTCTTTTTCATAGACAATTCTAAAGCCTTTGACAGTGTGGATCACAACAAAATGTGGCATGTCCTTGAAGAGATGGGAGTACCAGATCATCTCATCCTTCTCTTAAAGAATCTGTATGTTGACCAAGAAGCCACGCTCAGAACCGAATAACAGAATGGTTCAAGATCAGAAAAGGAGTGCAACAAGGTTGTATATTGTCACCTATTTTATTCAACTTATATGAACAATACACCATGCTTAAGGCTGGACTGGATGAATCCAAAGCCGGAATCAATATTGCTGGAAGGAATATCAACAACCTCAGATATGCCGATGATACTACTCTGATGGCTGAAAGTGAGGAGGATGTAAAGGACTTATTGATGAGGGTAAAACAAGAGAGAGCAAAAGTTGGCCAGCTGCTCAACATTAAAAAGAGGAATATCATGGCAAACAGCAATCTCACTTCCTAGCAAATAGACGGGAAAGAAGTGGAGGCAGTGGCAGATTTTGTTTTCCTTGGAACCAAGATCTCTGCAGATGGTGACTGTAGTCATGAAATTAAAAGACGTTTGCTTCTAGGGAAGAAAACTATGGGAAAGTTGGACAAGCTAGTAAAAAGTTAAGAAATTAAACTATCAACAAATGTCCGCATAGTTCGAACTATGGTATTCCCAGTAGTAACACACAAATGTGAGAGCTGGAGCATAAAGAAGTCTGAGCGCCGTAGAATTGATGCCTTTGAATTGTGGTGTTGGAAAAGACTGGATTGGACTGCAGGAAAATCCAAAAAATCAATACTTCAGGAAATCAAGAAAAACTGTTCACTAGAAGGTGTGATCATGAGGCTGAAGCTCAAATATTTTGGCCATATTATGAGACGACAGGATTCCCTAGAAAAGACTCTGATGCTGGGAAAGATTGAAGGCACAAGAAGAAGGGGACAACAGAGGCGGAGATGGATAGATGAGGTCACTGAAGCAATGAACATGAACTTGATGAAGCTCAGAGGGGCAGTGACAGAGATGACCCTGGCGTGCTGTGGTCCATAGAGTCACAGAGAGTTAAACGACTAAATAACAAAATGAGCCAGACACTTATGTATATTTTGCTACATTTAAAGAGAAGAAGCAAATAAGAATGGTAAATTATAAGCATCAAAGTTCAGTGATGGGAAATCTATTTTATTTATGTCCCCAGAGTATTCAAAAAGGCCACATAAAACATTTATTTGTGTACATTGTGAAAAGGTAAAAATTCACTGTATGGGAGAAAGAGGTCAATTATTGTTAAAGAGCATGTTTTGTAAGGTAAATAACATCTAAAATATTTGGATTGGTTATGCAAATGAGTGGCTCTTGCACACCAATTAGCTACTTTAATACCCTCATTACCAACAGACTGCTTGTGCATGTCGCTGGTGGTAAAGAAAAGTCCCCCAATGTCCCCTCATGTGCTTAGGTCCCCTTCCCCACCCTTCTAAAGTTGTTTTTCAGTACTTCAGTCTTGTCCAATTCTCGGTAACGATAAGGAAGTGGCACGCCAGGCACATCTGTCTATCTCTGTTTGTGCTTAGCCATATGTTTTTCTTGGCAAAGATACTGGGAGTAGGTTGCCAGCTCCTTCTCCAGTGAACCTTGATTTGTCTGACCGCTCTGCTATGACCTGCTCATCTTTGGTGAACGTTCATGGTAGAGTTCACAGCTTCATTGAGGTACACAAACCCCTTCACCACAACAAGGTAGCGATCCAGAAGGGCCTTCTAAAGTACTTATCCTCAAATTATAATCCTGAGCAGCAAATTATCATAAACTAGCGACATGCCAGTCAATAAATGACGTCAATAAGATTGTAAGGCAGGTAATGTTGTTTGTGTGTGCAAACTAAATTTTGTTGGTGTTTTAAGATCCTTTGGCGCTCATTGGAAGGCTTTTGGTTGGTTGTGTGCTATGAGCAGCGTTATGTTTTTTTTTTGGTATGGCAATGAATAAAATAAGAAATGAATATACTTTACCTATTTTGAAGTAATATATGCAGCATTATGTTGAAGAGCTGGCAATCTGTTTTCATGTTGCTGCAGCATCTGTGCTGTGGAGCTGCTGTGTAAGCATCATGAATGTGTGCAGTGTAATAGTGTGCGTGCGCGAGGCAAATCCGTTAGGGTAGCTGTGTACTTCCGGATTGTATAAATTAGTGTTCTAAAATGGCGCCTAATGTGTGGTATGCGGCTGTGGTTGGTTTAGCGTCCTTGTTTTCGGATGTCGTCTGACTTTTTTGGAAAATCCGTAGGTGTTTGGTGGTTTTTTGCGTGTTTAGGGTCCTTTAGCCTCGTTTTCGTTTTGTTCGGTGTCCATTTTTTCTCTCGCTTAGGGGATTTTCGGGTGTCTAAACTCAGAAATTTGGAGTTAAATTGAGGTGTAACTTCACTTGCAGAGGTCCTGGGTGCCCCCCTTGCTGTAGGTAATCTTTATGTATTTGTTGTGTGTATTTATTGTGTTTTTCATGTTTTCATGTGCGCGGGTTTCGCCCGTTTTTGCGAGTTCGCAATGGGTCGTAATGCGTCTCGTATTTTTGTTTCGGAAGTCCGTACGCAAGCTTGCAGCGTTAGCAACAACCCGCCTGCTCACAACTATTTATGTGATGAGCAACACCCCCAATGCTGAATATCTAAAGCATAGCTTACTGTAGAGAAAAACTGCTAGTACAATGTATAGCCATTTTTTTTTTATTCTTTAAAAGTTTTTGCGTTCTTACCTTTTTTTTTTATTAACATACAGTGCTTATATCAGAAACATGCATCATACCGAGTGACTCTATACACCTAAAGATGTATTATATTTCAAAATAAAACCGGTTTCCCAAGCTGCATTTTAATACGGATTTTAACCCTCTAGTAACCTTCAAGGCAGCAACAGCTCAGTGCAGAGATCTACAGGCCGTGCTCACTTCTACAAGGGTACTACACATCCCATGATTCCTTCCTGCACAACATGCCACAATGTATCAAAAATATACAGCTGCCTGTGATTGGTCAAAACAAAATTATGAACTGTATGCAAATTTTAGCAGAGATATCTAGGGGTGTTAACTAACAAATAGCAACTGCTTGCAAACTCAAGAGATTTTGCAAACATCAGGGTGAGTTTGTAAATGTATATTTTGGTATTTTTTCATGCAAAAAAGTGTTTGCATACACTACTGATACTCCTCTATCAGATGCATGCATAATCCAGTAAACATTGATAGGTCGTTAAGATCAAACTGATGGTGTTAAGGAGCCCTTTAAAGGGGGAGCAAATGAGGAGGGAAATCCTATCCGTATTTCCCTGTGCATGGGAACACGATGGAGACTGCATGGAACGCTTATTGGGCTGCAGGTTGCACACAACTGATCTAGTTACTGACTTGGGTTTCACTCTTAGCTTGTTATTACTTTTTACTGCCTAGAACCTGAAAACAACACATTGAAGACCTTTTGATATTGATACTTTGCATATCTTTCTCTGGCATCACAAGTGCTTCACCCTTTACTTATCTTGATGGTATGATCACATAGCTACGCGCATTACAAATAAAGATAAGGATTTTTAATCCTAAAATTAAAAGCCAGGATAAAAGCGAGATAGGATCATTTGCGAAACCTTAAAACAAAAATAATAAATATTTGTTAATGTTGGTTTTGAATTACTGCAGATTAGTGAGAGCCATATTAAAGTGACGCACAGATTCCAAACATAATGTAAAATGATAGGATTACATTGATAAAATAACCTAATAAAAATGGCATTTTTCTACTATAAAAGCCAACACTGAATTTCACTAATTTTATTAAATAGGATTCCATTGATAAAATTACCTATAATTTTACATTTACACTAGGTTTGGAATCTGTGTCAATTTAATAGGCTCTCACTAATCAGCAATTTTGAGCTGTCAGTCAACCTCTCTGATCCACCCGCAGTTTCATATATTTTTGGTAGGGACGCTAATTATTTATATCCCCCTGAAGTACTCGGTCCATTGTCTGGACTGCAGTCAACTAGGTCTAAACATTCATAAAATCTGTATTTGATTTCTTCTTTTTGGAATATTTTCAGTTTTCTGTAAAAGTACTTATGTTAAAAGTATTGACACACCATTTTCTACTTGTTTGAGATATACATTCTACGGACTGAGATGACCCTTTGTTTTATGTAGTAAGAATAAGGTCATCAAATGAAGTAAAGATATAATTCCTACACTGGGAGGGTGCCAAAATCTTCATAGTTAATTCCACAAGAGAAAAAAAAAAGACAAAAAGCAGAAGGCAAAAACAGGCACGTGTAATATCAAAAATATGCAATATAAATGTAATTAACAATTAATCCACATATTACAAAAGGTAAGAAGAGGTCTAAAAAGGCTGAACTTGAGGGACCACAAGTCTCTTTCCAACCTCAATTACTAGAAAAGAAGATGATCAAGTAAATCCTAACAGATGATGATCTTATGTGTCTGGCAAGTGACATTTTTCTACTTTTTCAAGACAAGGTTAAAGATGAATGCAAGACATTATTGGCCAGTGTGAGGTTATCACTCAAGTAATTTCCTCCATTCATTGCCATTTTGTTGTGAAGCAAACAGATTCTTCCAGTCGTCATGGTGTGTTATAGGCTTTATCCTGTAGAGATGCTCATGTTTATTAATCAAAAAAAAAAAATTGGGGGAATATCTGTATTTTTGAAGACGTTTAGGAGCATAGGAATCCAGTTTGTGTCTTTTTCCATGACATCCTCAAAATCTGAATCTGTTTGCAGTTATCAGTGGAAGGAAAAAACAGATATAATTCAAGAGCCTTTGTTTCCTAATCAGATAAGCTTGACACAGACACCATACCTCACCCCCCTCACTGGGCCAGAAGCAGTCACCTTGTATAATTTAATGCAACCATAGCTCTTTAGAAATGCACATGTACACACACACACAATATATCATGGATCTCTCCAAGATCCTGCAGATGCATCAACATGTATGATTTATTTTTAAAGGCAAATATAAGTTTCCTGGATT